>CAJGYO010000132.1:0-181806 GCA_904845875.1 Miscanthus lutarioriparius
TTAGCAAGAGTGGAATATCATCAATTTTACGAATTGCCATTCTCCAAAATTCACAAATTACTCAAAATTTCATAACAACTCAAAATCTCCAAAACAAAAGTTGTTCAAAATCAAAATTCTACAACTTTGTTTTGAAACCATATCCAAATTCATTTGACATTTTGAAATTCAAATTGAATTAAAAGTGACACTTTTAAAGAATTATGCCTTTCAAATTACTTCAAATTTTACTACAACAACTTTAAAATCTAAAACCAACTCTTGTACATCTTTACAAGATCTACACTTTGCTTTTAAGCTCAACCCCACAAAAATATGCTTAGATTAAATGAGCTTGGTAGAACTTAAATAATTTAAATTAGTTTCTTTAATTTTAAAACACAAATATGTATTTCAAAACCTCGATTCACAATACAATCTTCACACTTATATTGAGTCAAAACTTGTTTTAGTGAATGCAATGTATATGACCAAATGCTTTGCAATGCATATTATGACATGACAATAGAATAAAACACCCTGTAAAACAATCCTCTCTAAAAAATCTCGGCCCCAGATTCAAAGCCATAGGTTAAGTTTGGAAAAGGAAATGTGTCCAAAATATCCAAAACTTTCAAGAAAACAACCGAGGCCCTTTATTAACATGATTCACCATCTCATAGTAAATCAACACCAAGGACTAACTATGCAAGAAACTCTGAAACTTTTCAATGTAATTCTGGATTCCCAAGCGCTTCTTTTCGTTCAATGTTGATTCCATTGTATCTGTAGAACTTTATTGTTTCTCCTCGAAAGTAACACGAATTTTCCGCTCCAACACTTTATAGGGATATTCTAATAGTTAGATCCGTACCAGTTCCACCTCTTCAACTTCAAAGACCCTCGTCAGCACTTGAAGACACTTTTAATTAGAAACATGGAATACATCATAATCATCGAGATGTCTCGGTAATTTCTGCTTATATACCTTTCCATACCTCTCTAAGATTTGAAATGGTCCAATATATCGTGGTGCCAATTTGCCTTTAACACCAAAACAAAATTCTTCATTGGTGATATACTTTTAGATATACAAAATCTCCTTTATTAAATATCAATGGTCTATTGTTGAGTTCTCGAGTAATCTTTTGTTCTGATTGAAGAGTTTTATTTTAAATGCTGCTAACCTTGTCTTCTCAGCTTTTACCGGTGTCAACTCCAAGAATCTCTTTATCCCAAGTTTTGACCCAACTCAACGAAGGCGTTCGTGATTTACTACCATAGTGCTTCAAATGGAGCCATTTTAATGCTTTCTTGATAACTATTATTAGGAAAACTCACCAAAGGCAAAACACCATCCCACTTCTTCCTTTATTACTTCAAACTCGGCTCAGATCCATTCCGTAAATATTACCGCCTCATTATCACTTTCATCAATCATTACCAATTCTTTCTTGGATCTTTCTCTTTCTTCCTCTTCCGATTCACTCATCACCCAAGTAAGGATCACACCCGGTCCATTGCATCAGCTTGGGGTTCATGATTAGGATTCGTGAGGATTGCTTAGCCTATGAACTTCCTCATGTAGAGGGTATTATGCCCTTAAATCCTTCTACATAAAATTTAGCTCATGAGTTCTAGCTTTAGCCTATTTCTCCCATCCACCATATGAATTACCGATTTCGTAGCCTCGTGAGCTTGGGAGACGCCTAACGCCCCCGTGAATCACCCACCGGATGGCATCCATATCTCATCTCTAGTAGCTTGGGCTAACTGCAGAATCGACTTCATCGAGGATCGACGGATTGCTACCGCTAGCACCATCATTTCTAGGGCAAGTTGATGGCGAGGAACCTTTAGTCCTGGTGGACTTACGGCGTCTTCTTGGTACGAGCATACAATTTGCATTTAACAGTTAATCCATTAAACAATTCCAATAAATACTCCTAAGAGCATGGATGGACTACACAACTCAACCCATACACACTACTCAACCCGCTCAGATGAAGGAAGTAACAAGTGAATTTATCATGATGTATGAATCGTTTCATTAACCAAAAACATCAAACTTATAAAGCATATAAACAACAATGTTATTATATGTATAATAGAAATTATTACCCACCACACAAAAGCCTTTTTTCAAATCAGAAGGGTGAGAATGAAATAAGATAGTCGGAAGCAATTTGGACCAAATTAATGTTATACTTCTTTGTCCCAAATCATTTTGAAGTTTTAGAAACACACAACAAAGACTTGTAATGATCGCCTCCGATACCATTCTCAGGGCGTAACCTCCCAAATTATAGGCCCATATGCACCGCCAACGCCCAACGACCTTGACATTTATGCATATGTTACCGATAACTTAAGAAGACTGGTTAGTGTCCTTGAGAACCCCAATCATCCACGATTTCCGAGGGATCACATTACGTAGTCAATATGATACAACATTTATTCAAATATCTACCAGAGTAAATCGAAGTCTTATAACAACTTAGTTTACAAAACATTTATTTCAAACCTTACAAACTAAGTTCGATTATTAATACAAAACGGCAGTGGAGTGGCATTATAATATAATACAAAACACACAATAAACCTACCGCCTAAGGCACACATTTACTTCGCCATCGATCGAATCATAGTCATGCAAAGATGATCCAAAACAGACGACCATGAGGCGCACCGCAACAAGGGTCAATCTAACCCCGAGGTAAAAAGTACTCAACAAGACTTAACCGAAATAACAAATAAGAATCAGAATGCAAAGCTTAGGAATCAAGGTAGGTTTTACAATAATCAAAGTTATTTTATGAAAAGCACTTTAACAAAATTCTTTGTATCAATATTTAAAATCTCATAAGATCATATACAAAGTGATAATGATCCGTATTGAGATCATGAAACTTCATATCCAACACTTTCTAACCATTCTCAAGTTCCAGCATTAATACTACGATGATGAATGAGAAGTGAGTCCCATAACCGAGGAGCAACCACGATTCAACTGATTATAAACCCAAATTGGAATTTCAGATCACACGACATATGCAGGTCCCCACCTACATATATCAACCTACTTGATCCTCTAAACAAGAACGGGTCCGCGCTTAACCCGAGAATACAGACCTAACACCCACCCCATTGCCACGTGGTACACGCTATTCCTCGCTTATCTCCACTCCCAAGCGCGCGAGTAGCCATTCTCGTAATAGAATAGCAAGTTAAGGCTTACCGATGGTTAGTACTACAAAGTCTCACTCAAGCGGTTCAACAACCAGATGGACCTTTAATCGACACTCAAGGAAGAACCCGCCACAAGACCTCCATGTCTGTGGCTCACACACACCGAGTCCACTGGTCTAGATTTATTACTCCACATTTCCATATCACATGTTAACATAATTAACCAAAGTTCCATTGAAAGTTCGCAGTGATGTGCAATCACCGATTTTCATCGTTTAAGTATGCTAGCAAAACTAGGCATATACTAATTTAAAACTGTAATATGGTAAATATGGAATAAAGGTTGTAATGCACCAATTAGGTTTTCACTTAACTCCTAATCACTTAATGCAAGATTGAAAAGCAAAAGCAAAATCAATTTGTAAAACACAAGGTAGGTTTAAATGCATCCGGCTTGCCTTCGCTGACTAAGTCCGATTCGTGAGTCGGTCCACAAGCTATCCAACCCATCAACCGACGGATTAACCTCCTCAACCACTTGATTAACCACTCATGGTTCACCTTCGCTCACCACGTCGAACAATGCCATGTTTAACATGATGCGAATACAAAACATGATGCTCGGCGATGGATGCAAAATTAAACAACTTGAATACAACTTTCCTTCAAGACAACATAAGCTAATCTAACTAAATCATTTCGTAATACATACATCAATTGCCAAAGATCATTATCCACTAATGACCCAAGGACATCACTCAATCAAAAACCTAAATCATTAAAGGTTACTATTTATTTTATGAATTAATTATTTAATTAAGAATTATGAAATAAATCAACTTATTCCAATTGGGCTCAAAATTTTGTAAATGTTCATTACATGATAACTAAGTGGCAAAACAATTTTCATAATTTTGATAATTAATTGCCTAGAAAATCATAGAAAGTCATTTATTAATTAATTGAGCAATTTTTATCATACCCAAAATACTTAAAATCAATATTTCAAATTTTGTCACATAATATACATCACAAAGAAGTCACAAAATTTTCATAATTTTGGAGCTCTAAATAAATTTACACAAAATAACAAATTCCAAAGACTATTCATATAAATCAAAATGAAACCTCATTAGAACGCCGAAGTCACCGACATCGACCCCACATGTCATCTTCAACCTTCGTTGACTACGACGACGACGACGGCCGATCACAAAACCAATACGGTGAATCCAAAGGCGACGTTAAGGTACCAAATGACCACATCATCACGGCAAGATCGATCAAGGCACTAGCTAGATTAATTACTACGAGCTAAGAGCTTGGCAACGCTATATGATGCGTGTCGGCGCAGCACTACGCCATGGCAGGAGTCTAAGAGCATTAAATAAACGGACAGAAGCACCAGAGCTCACCACTAACACGACGGAGCAGAGCAAGGTCGAGAAGGCGTGAGACGGGTCGACGTATGCATAAAGAATTCACAAGTGAGCAAGGATCGCTGGTGATGGTGTGCAGGATCGTAGGATCAAAATGAGCAAGCAACAACGGATTAAGCATCACAAGATCGAGACGGGTTGAGCTACGCTAATCAAGCAAAGCTCACCGGAGGGCTCCACCATGGTGAAACGGATCACAAGTCGCTGTCGGCCAAGAAGAAGTACGCTATGCGCTGCTTTCCGTAAATCGCATCTAAATTGAGGTTAGCAGGACGCAAGAAGGAGGAAGGAGCTGAGCTATTAATGGCGGCGAGTACCGACGTTGATTAAGCACGGCTCACGGAGATGAGCAAGGTGACGGAAGAAAACAGAGCAAAGGAAAAGAAGAACGCTACACCCAGAGCTTTAAAGGATGGCCAGAAGCTCAAGGAAGCTACAGGTCTTCATCAAGGCCAAATACGCCCAAACTACACGCATCGCTACCGAATAAGAAGAAAACGCCGCAATGTAGCAAGAGCGGTGAACATCGCTCATCAATTTTACGTAATCTGCTATTCTCCAAAATTCACAAATTACTCTCAAAATTTCATAACAACTCAAAATCTCCAAAATAAAGTTGTTCAAAATCAAAAGTTCTACAACTTTGCTTTTGAAACCATATCCAAATTCATTTGACATTTTGAAATTCAAATTTGAATTCAAAAGGGGACACTTTAAAGAATTATGCCTTTTCAAATTACTTCAAATTTTACTAAACAACTTTGAAAACTCCAAAACTAACTTTGTACATCTTTACAAGATCTACACTTTGCTTTTAAGCTCAACCCCAAAATATGCTTAGATTTTAAATGAGTTTTGGTAGAATTTAAATACCCAAATTAGGTTTTCTAATTTCAAAACAATACATGTATTTCAAACTCGATTCAAACAATACAATTCAACACTTATACATGAATGTAAACTTGTTTTAGTGAATGCATATCAAAGTTTAATATGACCAAATGCTTTGCAATGCATATTATGACATGACAGCTTTAGTATTTAAAACACCCGGTGTTACAATCCTTCTCTAAAAGAAATCTCATTCCAGATTCAAAGCCATAGGTTAAGTAATGGAAAAGGAAATGTGTCAATCCAAAATATCCAAAACTTCTTCATAAAACAACCGAGGCCCTTTACAATCATGATTCACCATCTCATAGTAAACTACCATCATACTAAATCGATGCAAGAAACTCGAAACTTTTCTAACAAGTAATCTTCAGATCTCCATGTAGCTTCTTTGTCCTGAATGTTGATTCCATTGTATCTTGTAGAACTTTATTGTTCTCCTTCGAGTAACACGATCTTCCTGCTCCAACACTGATAGGATATTCAATAGGTTAGATCCGGTTCGAGTTCCACCCTTCAACTTCAACATTCTCGCCTGTGCACTTGGAGACACTTTAATTGAGAAACATGGAATACATCATGCAATCACGATAGATGTTCGTATTTAAGCGATATGCTACCTTCCATACCCTCTAAGATTTGAAATGGTCCAATATATCGTGGTGCCAATTTGCCTTTAACACCAAAAACGTGTAACTCCTTCATTGGTGATACTTTTGATATACAAAATTCCTTTATTAAACATCAATGGTCTACGCTTATCTCGCATAACTCTTTGTCCGGATCGAGCTATCTTCAAATTACCTTGTATCTGCTTAACCTTGTCTTCGCTTTTACCAAAGTCAACTCCAAAGAATCTTCTTTATCCGGCTCGACTAACTCAACGATGTTCTGTGATTCACGACTATATAGTGCTTCAAATGGAGCCATTTTAATGCTTTCTTGATAACTATTATTGTATGAAAACTCAGCCAAAGGCAAACACTCATCCCACTTCTTCCTTTATCACTTCAAACTTGCCCATCCATTCCGTAAATATTACCGCCTCATTATCACTTTCATCAATCATTACTAATTTTTTCGGATCTTCTTCTTCTTCCTCTTCCGATTCACTATCATCGGCAAGGATCACACCGTCCATTGCATCACTTGGGGTTCATGATTAGGATTCGTGAGATTGCTTAGCCTATGAACTTCTCATGTAGAGTGGTATTATGCTCCTCAAATCCTCTACATAAAATTCTAGCTCATGAGTTCTAGCTCTAGCTTCATTTCTCCCATCCACCATATGAATTAATCAGACGCAGCCTCGTGAGCAGACGCCTTAACGCTCCTCTAATCGCCCACCGATGGCATCCATAGCCCTATTCTAGTAGCTTAGCTAACTCGGTAAACTCCTCAGATTCCGGCCGAGGATCGACCTAGATCGCCACCGCTAGCACCATCATTTCTAGGGGCAAGTTGATGGCGAGGAACCTTTAGGTCCGTGGACTTACTGGGCGCCTTCTTGGTATTTGCACTACATCAGCATTTAATGTGGTTAATCCAATTAAAATAATCTAACAAGTCAGCCTTCAAGAGCAGTTGGGATGAATTACATAACTCAACCCATAATAATACCCACTTCAAATTTTCAGCTCGTAGATGAAGAAATGAAGAATTTAATATGATGTATGAATCGCTTCCATGAACTAAAAAACATCAAATTGGTAAATAATATAAAACAACAGCTGTTATTATATAGCAATAGAATTACTACTCCACCACACAAGTTTTTTCTAAATCAGGGAAGGGTGAGAATGAAATAAGATAAGTCGGAAGCAATTTCTGACTGCAAATTAACAAGCGTACTTCTTGTCCCAAATCATTTTGAAGTTTTGTAAACAACACAACAAAGACTTGTAATGATCGCCTGATACCTATTCTCGCGGGCGTAACCTCCTAAATTATAGGGCCCACATGCAATTGCTAACGCTCCAACGCACTCTTTGACATTTACATATGTTAACGAGTAACTTGAAGAAGATCAAGCCGGTGTCCTCGAGAAGTCCCTCAATCATCCACGATTTCCTAAGGTGATCACATTAAGGTGAGTTATTGCAAGATACAACATTTATTCAAATATCAATACCGCAGTAAATCAAATGCCAAGTCTTATAAATAATTTAGTTTACAAAATATTTATTTCAAACCTTACAAACTAAGTCTGGATTATTAATCACAAAACGAAGTAGTGGAGTGGGTACTATAATATATCACAAAACACACAATAAAACGTTCTCATTTAAGGCCATTACATTTACTTATCATCATCGTGACTAACTATACAAATAAGTAACATGATCCAAAATGAGTCCGCCATATGAGCTCACTCACAACAAGGGTCAGATCTAAACTTTGTGCATTTAAAGTACTACCAAGACTTAACCAAAATGAAAACCGACATCTTTCTTAGAATGCAGTTCTGTGTGGATTCAAGGCAGGGCTTTAGCAATAATCAACAAAGTTCTTTGCTTTAAAGTTACTTTAACCAAATTCTTTTGTATCAATATTTAAAATCTCATAAGATCATATACAAAGTCGATAACGATCCGATTGAGATCATGAAACTTCATATCCAACACTTTTCGAACCATTCTCAAGTTCCAGCTATTAATACTACGATGATGAACAGAGAAGTGAGTCTCATAACCGAGGAGCAACGATTTATCTGAACCGATTATAAACCCACTTGGAATTCCAGACACATCATATATGCAGTGTCCCCACCTACATATATCAACCTACTCTCGGATCCTCTAAACAAGAACGGTCTCAGCCACCGAGAACATACAAAGATCTACACTCCACCCATTGCCATGGGTACACGCTTATTCCCGCCATCTCCACTCCCAAAGATGCCGAGTAGCCATTCTCGTAATAGAATAGCCAAGTTAAGGCCACTGAGTATGTGGTTAGTACTACAAAGTCTCACCTCAAGCGTTCAACAAATACGGACCTTAATCGACACGCGATGAAGAACCCGCCACAAGACCTCCATGTCTGTGGCTCACACACACCGAGTCCGCTGGTCTAGATTTATTACTCCACATTTCCATATCACATGTTAACATAATTAACCAAAGTTCCATTGAAAGTTCAAGTAGTGATGTGCAATCACCGATTTTCATCGTCAAGCATAGCTACAAAACTAGGTATATACTAATTTAAAACCGTAATATGGTAAATATGGAATAACAAGGCTGTTAATGCACCAATTAGGTTTTCACTTAACTCCTAATCACTTAATGCAAGATTGAAAGCAAAAGCAAAATCAATTTGTAAAACACAAGGTAGGTTTAAATGCATCCGGGCCTTCGCTGATTCGAAAAGTCCGATTCAGAGTCATCCACGCTATCCAACCCGACCTCAACCGACGGATTAACCTCCTCAACCACTTGATTAACCACTACAGGTTCACTTGCTCACTACATCGTAGTAACAATGCCATGTTTAACATGATGAATACAAAACATGATGCTCGATGATGGATGCAAAATTAAACAACTTGAATACAACTTTCCTTCGCAGACAGCTTAAGCTAATCTAACTAAATCATTTCGTAATACATACATCAATTGCCAAAGATCATTATCCACTAATGACCCAAGGACATCACTCAATCAAAACCTAAATCATTAAAGGTTACTATTTGCTTTTATGAATTAATTATTTAATTAAGAATTATGAAATAAATCAACTTATTCCAATTGGGCTCAAAATTTTGTAAATGTTCATTACATGATAACTAAGTGGCAAAACAATTTTCATAATTTTGGATAATTAATTGCTTCAGAAAATCATAGAAAGTCATTTATTAATTAATTGAGCAATTTTTATCATACCCCAAAAATACTTAAAATCAATATTTCAAATTTTGTCACATAATATACATCACAAAGAAGTCACATAAAATTTTCATAATTTTTGGAGCTCTAAATAAATTTACATACAAAAATAACAAATTCCAGCTATTCATATAAATCAAAATGTAAAACTCATTAGAACGCCGAGTCATCGACATCGACCACATGTCATCTTCAACCTTCATGCTGACTACGACGACGATTTACGCTGACCGGCGAAACTCGCCGACTGGTGAATCCAAAGGCGTATCATTAAGGTACCAAAATGACCACATCATCACTGCCAAGATCGATCAAGGCACTAGCTAGATTAATTACTACGAGCTAAGAGTGGCAACGGCCATGGCGGATGCGGCGTTTCTACACTACCACGCGACGAGCTCGGTAGCGTATTAAATAAACCAGAGAAGCACCAAAGAGCTCACCACGCACGACGAAAGTAGAGCAAGGTCGAGAAGCAGCCGAGACGGGTCGACGACACAAAGAACGCAAGCGGAGCAAGGATCGCTTGATGGTGTGCCAAAGGATCGGTGATCAAAATGAGCAAGCAACAACGGATTAAGCATCACAAAGATCGAGACGGGCCGGAGCTACGCTAATCGTAAGCAACAACACCCGGAGGGCCCCGACCATGGTGAACGGATCACCGTCATGTCATGAAGAAGAAGTACGCATGCGCTTCCCGAAATCAGATTAAATTGAGGGGTTAGCAGGATTGCAAGGAGTAGGCGGAGTCGAGCTAGCTCAAATGGATGATGGAGACGACACTGACTCAGACGGCTGCTCACGGAGATGAGCAAGGTGACGGAAGAAACAGAGCAAAGGAAAAGAAGAACGGCGACGACTCCAGAGTTTTAAAGGATGGCCAGAAGCTCAAGAAGTCGCAACATGGCTCTGACGCCTAAAACGTGATCATCGAACGTCAAGAAGAAAACGCCAGAATGTAGCAAGAGGTGAACATCGCTCATCAATTTTACAGAATTGCCATTCTCCAAAATTCACAAATTACTCTCAAAATTTCATAACAACTCAAAATCTCCAAAATAAAAGTTGTTCAAAATCAAAAGTTCTACAACTTTGCTTTTGAAACCATATCCAGTCGATCAAATTGCTCGTGATAAACACCGAGAGATAGGTATGGAACAAAGGACGCCCCATATAGGCCATGCCGACTTTGTCACGAACGACGAGCATGGGTCCCGATCGGACATTTCTGACTGGAGCTCTCCAAACCCCGTCACTCGAGTCATCAAGGTAAAAACTACCAACCCCCTCTATTTATTAATAATCATTTTATACATCCATACGCGCATTCATTCCATATGCCCGTGCCTCCCAAAAGATTCGGGCCCTGAACCGCCCGAGGGCTCGGGAACTAAGCATCGCACGTGCAGCGAAATGCATCACAATGCTCCGTGTTGCATCACAAAGCGGTGGTTGCCTCATTCGACATGAGCAACCAACAGAGCCAGGGGAGAAAAACACAGATGAGCCCCGTGCGGCCCTTGCCCAGTCTGGCAGACAGGGTCATCTCAACCTTCTCGTTCGATCCTAAACCTCTTGCCAAGCCCACAGAATCTCCATCGAGGGGAGGCCGTTAGGCCACCCGAGTCGATCTCCGGAACGACCCAGGCATCTGCCGGGCTATAGGTAAAGGAGCAGTGGAATGTCACAAGAGGGCTATGCCGACCCCGTCATGAACGATGGACCCAGATTCCACTCGATCATATCCGTTAGCGAACTCACCGAGCGCGTCACTCGAGCCCGAGTGATTGGGACAAGCGACAAAACTCAGCCCCTCTGGTTGTGAGGAACCGAGGATGGGGTAACGCACACAACTCACACCGGCCCCTACTAAGGCCCAACAAGGCTCAGGGGCTCAAGACCCAAAAAGCCTAGGTTTGCGACCCCAAACTCGCCCCTTCCGACTGCACTCCAAAAACGCCTGGGTCGGCGACCCCGATCTCGCCCCATCCGGCTACGCTCCGACTGCGCTCCAAACGCCTGGGTTTGCGACCCCGATCTCGCCCCATCCGGCTACGCTCCAACTGCGCTCCAAAAGCATCCTGGGTCTCCGACCCTGATCTCGCCCCATCCGGCTACGCTCCGACTGTGCTCCAAACAACTTGGGTCTACGACCCCGATCTCGCCCCATCAGGATCTACGAGCTCCGGCTTGCCCGATCCCAAACTAAGTAAACAAACTGCCTCACCCGATCCCACGGCGTGCATTGACGCCAGGATCAGCAAGCTCCATCTCACCCAATCTCTAAATGACTAAACACCACAGCTACGCAACGACGCCCTGGTTGATAACTCTGCCTCAACTAAAAACACGCACACACGCCCGCTAACGAACACCCCCCGGACGGTTCTGCCCGAACCGCCCGGGGGCTCGAGGGCTACACCCGCGGGTGCGCTCACGCGCACCCACTGACGAAATGAAAGCCTCCCCCGCTGACAACACAGAAAACCCCCCAGACGATTCTGCTTGAACCGCCCGGGGGCTCGGGGGCTCCTGTCGGGTTCATAAACCTGGGGTCCCTCAGGGACCGGCTTCCACGCCAAGGCTCGGCCCAAGCATACAGCACACAACTCATGGGCTAGCCCAAATACCTAAGTGACAGGCCGGAGGAGTGATCCAATCTCCGACCGAAAGGTCAGGCCGAGGAGGAACAACGCTCGTTTTTCGACTCCGTCCCACATCTCCGACCAGAGCGCTCGATTCGGTCGCCAGCCCGCCTCCGGACGGCCTCTTCGATTGGAAGGCCTGGCCAAAAGCACTGCTTTCGACTCCGACCCCGCACTCTCCGACCAGGGATACGCCCATCCCCTGCTCACCGCTCCTCTCTGACTGGCGCGATCAGAGCCGACTGGGATCAATTGACCGGGGACGCCCGCTCGGTAGGGACTAGGAGACGTGCGGAGAAAAGTGGGGCAAGTCACACAAGTCAAACCACGATACTAGGGACCATACCCTGTACGCCAGCAGGAACGGTACTACGCAACCACCCTGACACGCACAGTGTTGTAGGCGCCGACATTTTCCCTACAGTGTTGTGGGCGCCATTGACTCCCATACGGTAAGGCTCTCCCCACATGCCTCTGGGCATCGACAGTGTTGTGGGCGCCGAAATTACCGTACCGAGTAAACATGGTGAAAACCCCTCACATGCCTCTGGACATCTATAGTATAGCAGATACCGACATCTGCCATACCCGAACAAGACGACGTAACTTTCCACAAGCATCTGACATTCTACATTGACATCAACAGTGTTGTGGGCGGCTACCATTATCCTGCACCCGTCGGCGTGGGCAATAAGGCTTAGAAGCATTCGTACTCTCTCCCTCTCACTTGTAAGGCTGTCCCCTTCATCTATAAAAGGGGATGCGCTCTCTCCCTATAGACCCAGTTAACCAGAGTTGATTCAAGCTCAGTTCTTTTAGATTAATTAGATCGACCAAGTTCACTAGATCACAACCACAGAACCGTAAGGTTCGGACCTCAGGCACACGTTTGAACACATAGCTTATCGTGGAGTTCCTGTCGCTCTCGGCCCTTCCGACCGGAGCTGACCGGACCTCTCGTACACCCCATCTTTCTCCTTCTCGTTTGTAACCCCACTGTAGACTTCGAGCACCTGGGTTCAGGAATAAAGTCACCGACCGACTCAAACTGGACGTAGGGCACGTTGCCTGAACCAGTATAAACCCTGTGTCATTGAGTGCTAGGCCACCTCCGATCACAACGTACGACAAAACTATAAGTATTTACGTGTTGGTCACTTTCTGCACCGACACATGGGGATCTTTACCATAACGTTATAGTAAACAACTTAGTAAGGAGTTACTATAATCTCGTAAATTAACATAGTAATTATCATAATTCAAAGTGGCTACAGAATAAGTTATTTTGTAGACAGCTATATATATATGGCTATAAAATAACTTATTATGTAGCCACTTTAAGTTATGATAATTACTATGTTAATTTATGAGATTATAGTAACTCCTTACTAACGTTATGGTAAATATCCTGTTATAGTAACCCAACTATCGTAAATATGTATTGACATTATCGTAAATGGAGGTGGCTACAGAATAACTTATTTTATACCTGGTTACTGAATATTCTCTCTCTCTCTCTCTCTATATATATATATATATATATATATATATAACTAAAGTCACCTGTTCAAGCGTCACGTACACACATGCACACAGACATCACTACCGGAATCGAAGGATTTGTCGAGTGTCATATTCTTTGCCGAGTGTATTTTATCGGACACTCGACAAACCATCTCTTTGCCGAGTGCCAAACTAAAAACACTCGGCAAAGATTTGACACTAGGCAAACTATCTGTTTGCCGAGTGCCTTACTAAAAAATACTTGGCAAATATTCTGACACTCGGCAATTCTACTGAAAAACACTCGGCAAACTCCGGCACTCGGCAAATATGGGAAAAACACTCGGCAAATTACGGCACTCGGCAAACATCGCGCCACGTGGCTCTCCATTGCCCTTTTGCCGAGTGTTCGTTGGGCAACACTCGGCAAACAATTTATTTATTTTTTCTCATTTGACCTTGAAACTTTTTTTGTACTCAACAAACAACATAGCATAATCCATGTTAGCATTTTTTTTGGATCTGTTTGCTAGTTTTAATTCATTAAATGCATTCTAGGAATTTAATTGATTTACGTCAAATTTGAACTATAAGTGCATGAAATAATAGAATAAAATGGGTAGAAAAATCATATTCATGATGTCAAGTCTATTTTTTGGCCCTTACGAAGAAATGAAAAGAAATTTGAAACATCTGGGTGCCAACACTCGACCATCGACATGTAGCTTATTGGTTTTTTAATTATAAAAAATTCAAACGAAGTCCGGAAAACATAGGACTTGCCATTGTATCGTGATATGATACGTAGAGGCTATGGTAAAAAATAGAGAAGATTTTGAAAAAGTTGTAATGTACATTGCTTAGAAACCGAAGCATCTCTAAGGAAGAATCATGGTATCGTGAGAGAACGGAACAGGTTTGAAGGCAAAGTGACGGTTCAATCATCGTTTGGCCTTGAAACTTTTTCTATACATTTGATTGAACTCAAACTTTCTGAGCTGGCTATTTTTCCCCTCCCATGAAAAGAGAAAATAAATAAAAAATAAAAAATAGGGGGTTTGCCGAGTGTCAAACAAAAACACTCGGCAAATCGGGGGTTTACCGAGTGTCACAAAAAAAACACTCGGCAAAAAGAGAGGTTTGCCGAGTGTCAAAAACAACACTCGGCGAAGAAAAAAAAATGACCCACCCCTTAAATCACCCACCCGCCCCTCCCTCCTCGCAGGCGCACATCCCCCTCCCTCCCTCCCTTCGCTCCCTCCCATCCTCTCCAGCGTGCGGCCAGGCGCCTCCCACCTCCCACCCGGCCAGACCCCCTCCCCTCCTCCCGCCAGTGGCCGGCCCCTCCCCGCCCTCTCTTCCTTTGCCCCTCCCTCCCCTCCCTCACCGGCGGCGCCCCTCCCGCGGATCCGTCGCCCCCTCCCTCACCGGCGGCGCCCCTCCTCGGGATCCACCGCGCTCGTGGTTTGCTCCCCTGTTCGTGACCTCGTCAACCATGCGCGAAGAGCGCAGCTCCTTCCCCGTCCACAACAATGGCGCTTCGGATCTCTAGCCTCTAGATCTCCTCCCCTTGCTCGACGACGGCCTAGATCTGCCCATAGCCGTGGCTCTGAAGGTGGAGCTTCATCTCCTAGGTGAGTGGCTGGCGGACCCTCTCTCCCTCTTCCTAACTCTCCCTCACCCTCACCCTCTCCCTCACAGATCGATCCCGGCGGGGCTTCTTCCGCAGAGGCAGCGGCAGTGAATCGTGGTCGTCGCCTCGGCGGCCTCCTCCATATAATTGGGCGAGGTGGCGCTGTCCGTGAATCGGCGTCGAGCGAGCCGTGTTCTTCATCCATGGGCGGTGGCGCTGACAGGTCTGAGCTGCGTGTGGTGCTGTCGGGGTGAGGACACGTCAGTGGCGCCGCCGTGCCCAAGCATGATGGCAGTGACGACGCCGAGCTAAGGTAAGAGGTCCCAAGGCCCAAACTTAGTAGAAATTAGGGTTTCCATTTTGAAATTTGGTGTAAAAGGGCGAAAATCATGATCTAGGGTTTCGGGAATTTGGGGGAAAGTTTCAATTTGGCCGTGATTTGCAAATTCTCCTCCTACATGCTAATCCGAACCCTAGTGGCTTAATATGCACCGTCTTAGCATAAGACATCATCAACAGGGGCTAATTAAGGCATGAACTTGGCTTAATGTAGAACATTAAGCATTAAATTATGCATAAAATGCATTAACCCATGACTAATCATGACAATTAACTAAACGTAGCCCTTAGTGTTACTATTATTATTAATTTTTTGCATTAAGACTCAGTGCATGAGTATTACATATATTGCTTTTCCATATAAGAGGTCTTGAGCATTCATGCTAATACTGAACCGAGTTTGATGGAGATTTGTATCAGGCCATTTTTTTTTTAATTTATCTCAATTTCTATTATCATTACATGAATGGTGTTTCTAACCAGATCGAGTGCAGTAATTTTCTTTGGAACTGAAATTATTACACTGTTGTAACAAAAAAAACTTACAGGATGTGCAAGGAGAATTGCTAGCTACGTATATAGACCAAACTGAAGAAACAGAACTATGTATGCTAAGTGTTTCTTTGTGATGAAAAAGTTTGATAGATAGAATCACATGCCTATATATGCCAAGAGTTGATAGGGGTATAATCTTACTGAAATTTTTATGCCTCCTGTATCTAAAATATTCCAGGAGGTATCTTCTATGCTGTATTAGCTCCTCCCCAGCTATGCCCGGGGGCCTGTTGATCCCCGGCCGGAACATGCCGACGGCGGTGGCCATGATCGGCGGCCTCGCCGGCTACGCCGCCTCCCTCGGCCAGGTATTGTAACATCCCTCGCTCATCACTTCTTCTCACCATCGTCCCAACCTCCCTTTCTCTCTGCACTTCTTGCTTGTCTTTACTTCATCTTCAATTCGGCGCCGTGCATATACGAATTACGAACAGATTCAGTTATTAGCTAGCTGCCTGTATTTGTTCTCGTCTGCTTGATTTCGCCAGGACTGTTTTTTTCACGCTTCGTCTTGTCTGTGCATTGTTAATGAGTCGTGGCCGGGTTTCCTTTTCCATGAATCTGTGCTTTTCAATGTTACAAATCTCTTAAAACCTACTATTTCATTTCTTCTACTAGTACGACTACACTGATGAGTTGTAAATGCTAATAGTAGTGGTAGTCGTCATATATATGTTGTCATCCTTCAAAGAAAATAAATTCCATCATCAAACTATACGATACCACCATCAATTTATTTCCGGAAAAGAAGGCATTTAAGTAGGATATAAATAAATGCCAAAAGGGGACTCGTATCTTCAGGATTAAAACCTGCTGCATTGCATGCTCTCACTACTAGTCACAACTCACAACAGACCTACAGTCATCACTCACCTGAGACTGAGACTGAGACTGAGAGTTGATTAAAGTATGGTTGGTGTGGTGAATGAAGGCATTAAGCACTTTCTGCTGCATATATATATATCTACATATATATTATCTGCTGCTGCACTGCACTAGCTGTATATGTGTAGACTTTTCAAGAAGCCCGGTCATATATCCTTTATTTCTCAAGAAAGCAAGTGTGCTGTGTTCTTCTCCTGATTTGGTTTAAGCTCTCCAATCCTTTTCGCCAACGAACTTAATCGGTACTTGCTCGACTTTATTGCTCCACCATAGTGTACCGAAACTTCCTACAGTCTTACAAGTCAGTACAGATGCTGGCGTCTTAAAACCATAGAAGACCTTTACACAGTTGGTTTACAGCAACAAGTAAATGCACTCGGTTTTTATTTCTACCTAAGGTAACAGTACAAGAGTCCTTAATATTGCAAATGTACTGCAGTACTTGTTTACTTTGCCTGAGCATAACATAAGTTCATGAATTTTGATCTGTTTATGTAAAATAAATTGCTCACAGTTGAAGAAGATCGTCGATGTAAGAGGAAACCAATAGAACCATGCACAAATGTTAATTCTTCATTTTTCTTATTGGTTCTCAGTAATCTCAGATCAATCATATATGTTTGAGATGATACTCTACAACTACAACTGACATTTCAATCTGTCATGCAGAACATGATGGATGGGCACCATCAGCTCGCTATGATGCAGCAGCAGCAGCACCCGCCGCAAGCAGCCACGAGTGAGAGCGATGCACGCGGCCCACGCCACGACGAGCAGCTGATGGAGAGCAAGTCTGCCAGCGACAACATGGAGGGAGGTGCCGGGTCAGGCTCCGGTGGTGAGGAGCTGCAGGAGGATCTCAGCCTGCAGCCAGCCCGCAAGAAGCGCTACCACCGCCATACCCAGCACCAGATCCAGGAGTACCCGCACCCTGACGACAAGCAGAGAAAGGAGTTGAGCCGGGAGCTGGGACTGGAGCCTCTCCAGGTCAAATTTTGGTTCCAGAACAAGCGTACCCAGATGAAGGTACTGACATCGTCACCAAATATCATCACCTGCTTGCATTCACGGTATGCTGTGTTGCTATATGTGCTAATGGAGTATCATGGATGGATGGATGGATGCGCTACTGCAAGCAGCACACAGATGGCAGCTGGCGAGTGTAATTCCTAATTATTTTTTTTCTTTGAAAAATAGGTTTGCCGAGTGTAATTCATAAAAACACTCGACAAACAATAATGGTATGCTGAGAAAAAAATTATTTTTTCTTTGAAAAATAGGTTTGCGAGTATAATTCATAAAACACTTCGCAAAAACAATAATGGTATCTTGAGAATTTTTTTTGGAAAATAGGTTTGCCGAGTGTAATTCCCAAAAACACTCGGCAAACAATAATCCTAAACACTCAGCAAACCACTTTTTTTGCCGAGTGTCAAATTTGACACTCGGCAGCCTAGTGCGTGATAAAAAACACTCGGCAAATAGCTGTTTGCCGACACTGTAGATGCTGTGTGCTGCAAAGCCTTTGCCGAGTGTTGGCAAAGTCACTGTTTCCGGTAGTGCATATTTGTCTTTTACCTGGTTTGCTCCAAGAACCGATCGACGCCCACAAGGCAGACTCCACTCTCCAGAGAGTGTGGGACCCCTGCTGGATTCCCAGTTTCCCACAACACATTTGGTGAATGTCGAGGAATCGACAGAAAAAACAAACAAGGAGGCGGTATATGTATCTGGCCGTATGCATGCCGCATGGGTCACTCACTCGATCGACAGAAGATGTACGTGGAGGTCGAAGTGGCTGGTGGACAGACAGACACACACACACACACATGCATGATGGTTGTACGTATACGGCCTGCAGATATATATATATGAAGCCAAACGTACATACATGTATCGTTGTCGATAGCCAATGTTGCAGGTGGGTGGTATATATAGCTAGCACAAATGATCGATGGCGCCATCAATAATATCTGTGATTAGTTTCTCCCCTTTTGATTAATAATACGACATCTCTAGGAGACTACATACCCAAACAGTTGTATTTGAGTAGGGGAGCAAAAAAAATCACCTCTAACGTGCTAGATTTGTGATTGCAGGAATGCTTCCGAGCGAGCCCTCGTCATGGGGTGCGCCAAGGCCTCCAACAGATGTCGCTTGGGATCCGCCGTGAATGTCCCGTGAAGCCTGTGCCCGGCGAGAAGTCGGAGGTTTCGGCAGAGACCTTCAGAGGCTACTAACAGACTAACGGAGGCCGCCGGTACTACAAGAAATCTAGTGATACATGACGGTCTACTTTGTCACAGACACCATCACGGTTAACTTACAACGATGGACGAAAAAAAGGTCATGTATCCTACATCATACATTTGCTGGACAGAATTGAGCCATCATATTGGCATTTGTGTGTTCGTCATGGATTATGTCCCTGTCCATATCCAAGCGACAGAAAACAGGTAAAAAAAAACAGGTGGGCTATCTAAAAGGACAAATAAAAGGCGGGGGGCTGTTTTAGGTACTACTTAGCTAACATGGCTGATGATGTTGGATGGATGTCTCTAGTAGTGGCTGTTGACTCGGACGATCCATGGGCCTGCGCGCGGCTTGCTTGTGTCTAGCTAGCTGGGACTTTAATTAGGGACAGCCACAGGCGATTAGCTTGCTAGCTAGCTCGCCGACGACGCCCGGCCCGGGAAGGACAAGGGACAGCAGTACAGGACAGGACACAAGCAGCAGGGACGAGGAGCACCACCGGCGGCCCGCAATGCATTATGGATCGAAGGCGACAACGAGCAGGGGAGGGTGGCAAGGGGAGGCCTCGTGCGCGTGTGGTCGCATTGCATGGGGATGCGTCGTATCCCCTCCCCCCCTGTCTGGCTCTGGTCCCGCCCATGGTCCCCCTGTCTGTCAGAGCCAGGCCACGCACGGAGCCGTGTCGCGTTCCGCCCCCGCGCGCGCGTCGAGTCCCGTCGACGTCCGGGCCGCCGTCGTGTTCATGCAGCATGCGCTGTGCCGGCCGCGACGCGCCACCGCCCAGCAGGCAGCAGCCTCGATCTCATCAGCTAGTTAGCTCCTCGCCTGGATCCGATGATCGATCCAGCAGCAACCACGAACAGGCACAGTTATTACTCCTCTCCCTAGTTGCATTGCATGCATTGGACGTCAAGTGTGTACACCATCGACAGACAGACGACATGTACATACATACTATACGTTGCCATCCGCCCCTGCCCCAGCTGCCGGATAGATCGGCCCCTGCTTCCCGTGCCCGGCCGGCCGCATGCATGGCAATGCCCAATTCATGGGCACGGCCACATGCCTGCCTGCCTCATGCACCTGCTAGCTCTTCCTCCGGCCGTCATCGTCGTCGTTGTCGTCGTCGTATTCGATCGGTGCCGAGATCTCCAGGCATGCTTGCAGTAATCCATCTCATCTCATGTCCGATTCCGATCCGGCCATTATGCATGCTTTTAATTTGCCCGCCAAGCCTATACAGCTAGAGCTAGCTACAGGTCAGGACGACGACGATGGGCCGGCCGTGTGCTCGCATGGCATGCATGAGACAGGCACAGGCAGCTACACAAGAGAGATTACGCACTCGATCGATCTGCTATTCTGCTCCATGTCCGTGTGTCGGCCTGCCGGTACGGTGTTCCACTCACCACACGCACGAATATATACACAAGTAATGGTCATCCTCATGGTCATCGTCGCCGGTTCCATTCCATTTCCACATGCATGCGCAGGCAGCATAGGGTTCCTGCTCTCCCTCTCTCCCTCCTGCCATCATGCAGCTCCCATTGTGGCCCCTAGCTTGCATACCCTCTACTACCCTGCTATACTACATACGTATCTTTTGGCTCTCGATCACCATCTTGCACCAGTACAGTGCCCGTGCTAACGCTACGGCTTCATTTAGGGATGTACATGGAAACAACCAAACAACAATTTTTTTTTCCAGAGTTCAACTTTCACACAATTGTATATGACCATGTATATACAATCAGGAAAACACTTACACACGTAACAAGACATAATAAAGTTATTTCTCGCATTAACCATATAATTTACAATATGCCTAAGTCCTTAAACATGTCTTGGAGATCTTCATGGCCACTTCATGCAAACTTCATCCCAGATAATCAAAGATGCCGTACCAAGCTTCTTAAAGTAGATATAGCTTCTTAAAGTAACTCTATAATTCACTTTTGATAAATGAAAGAAAAAATTGTATTTGATCTTTTTTAAAATTAAATAGTAGATATAGTCGTAAATATATGTGCGCAACCGCAATGGATATTTATTTGGTTGTTCCTCAGTTTCTCCCTCTCTCCCATCCTATTTTTCTTTCTTCATATAATTTTTGGGTATTAGAAAGCTAACTAATGAAAATTATTGGACAAAAGAAAAAAAGCATTTCTTCTTGGCATAATCAATTGATTTATCAAGTAAGTTTTAAGTACTCCATCTGTTTTAAATTATAAGTCGTTCCAGCTTTTCTAAATACATACTCCCTCCATTCTAAATTATAAGTCGCTTTGACTTTTTTTTTCATCCATTTTACTATATATCTAGACAAATTATTATATCTAGACGCATAACAAAATAGATGTACCAAAAAAATCAAAGTGACTTATAATTTAGAATGGAGGAAGTAGTTTTTACTATGTATATAGACATAATGTATATTTAGGTGCATAGCAAAAGCTATATATCTAAAAATTAGAACAAAACTAATTGTCTCTAGCTTGCGTGTTCTATTTCATAATGGCCTTTTATTTTCATAATCACATGTCAAGTCGATTCGTTTATTTTGTAAACTCAGTTGGGGCGTGTAGTGTGTTTTTTTTATAATACAGTGGTCTAACTCCTCTCTTTGTAACACAGTGGTCTAACTCCTCACTTTGATACCAAATGTGCTAAACCTCTTCATCGATCTCCTCTCTGTGGGCCTAGACTGTAAGTGACCCATTTTGCTTCGTTGTCCAGGGTGCCGCCGTAGGTATTTTATGAGAAGAAAGGGGTAGACCTTTCTAGGTTTAGCCATGCTGCAGACGCTCCACTGCTCCTACTAACGCATGGGGTCACCAAACCAGGTCCCACGTGTTCTTGACGGAAACATACGAGTGGGTATGTTGGCAGGTCTGTCGCCATTCCTTATTGACGCAATACCAGAACGGCACAGAGAGTTTTGGAATGGGCGCGTCAGATGGGGCCGGGCTCGGCGTGGGTTTTCCATTATAATGACAATTCTGAAAATTGCCTTGATCGGAGTCACGGATCCCTCCTTCCTATTTGCCTTAATTGACTTCCATATTTGCCTTGATTGACTTCCATTGGTTTCTATTTTACCGTAGCCTGCGGGATGTGTGAGGCGTGCGTTGAAGCCTGGGTGGGGGAGATCCAAATAACGTTGGCCATCGAATCAAGTTGAAGCCTGTGAGAAATGATTAGGAGCCATACATTTTTATGATACGGTAATCCTGGGTACAATTTTGTTGGTGCATAATGGTTGTAGTCTCTCAGCGGGAGACTTTTTTTTATGAGACCTAGTATAGTTTTGATTGGTCCCTTATAGTAGAGATGTGCCTTCGACCCTCGCTCTTCAAAACCAACAACTTATAGTAAACTAAAGATCCATAATGTTTTCCAAATAAACAGAAACAACAAGACCGCAGGAATACATAGGATCATATACTGCTGCTGACTGCTGTGCTATATATGCATGTGCAGTCACGGAAGTCTGTTTCATTCTCTGATGATGAAAGCCAGATATATATTATCCCACAAAAATATAGGTGACTAAAGCTGACGCAACCTTCAGTACCTCTCTTCATTTTTTTTGAAGGATCTGGAGGGCCGTGGCCCCTACAGTGCGCAAATTATATTAAGAAAAAAAAACATGAGTTTACAACAAAGTTCAGGCAACAAAAACAAATTACAAAAAAGATGTGCTCTCTAAAGTACGAATTACAGCCAACTTTTTTTCTCGAATACGCAAAAGATTTATGTATCATTGTATTAAGGAGAAGAGTTTAAACAATCATACAACGCGTTTCTATCGAGCGCCGAAGGAGATCGACCTAACACAGCCGAAGCTGGACCATCCTAGTAAAAGACCTCTTGTTTCGATATTACTTAAAAGGAAATAACCAATATCGACGCAGCTTTGTGACTTAGGAGGTGGCCTTACGTCTTCGTGGCTGCATGGACGGGCCGTTTCCAACTGCCGGGAAGAGCGCGTCCAGCGCCTTGGTGTTGGACGCAGTCATGTTGCTGTCGAAGAGCTTGTCAAAGGCCTCCAGCTTCGACACGGATGGCGCTGATGGACCCTTGGTGTAGCCCATACGCTACATGATCAACACCTCACCTCGCTTGGAAGCTGGCACTCGGGAGAGGCTCTGAGCCGACAACCGCCTGCTCCGCCATGGCAGCACCGGCTTAGCAGGAGGCTGCTTGGGAGGCTCGCGAATCAACAGAGAGTACCTCTTACGCGTGACATTGTTGATGAAGCTGTCGAGGCGGCGTTTGGAGGAGTCATCGTTGTCCACGGCCTAGTGGGTATCCACCGGTGGTGAATTGGGAGGGCCAGCATCCACCATGAGGTCGACTGATCCGAAGCCTGGCGGGTAGCTGAGCTCCGTGTGTGTCTTTGGTGAGTCCACTGCCCACTGAATGAGGCGCAGGGGTGGTATATGCAGCTCACAGGAGACCACCGCTGGGTCTACATCCTCCAGCTAGGGAGCCGCCACCGCCGGGGCCTCATCCTGTAGCTGGGTGGTCACCGAAGGTGACGGCAGGCGCTCAAGGGAAGGCCACGCGTCGATCCGAGATGTCGCGATCATGCGTGGCGTCCGGGTACAGCGTGAGCATCAACGGGTTGGGCTCAACGATGTCCGTCTTGTTGGTCTGCCCACCGTGCCTTGCCTGAGCTCCAGCAGCGACCGAGGTGAAGTTCGATGCCGTCTGGGCGGCCCCTGTCAACTGCCCGTGACTATCGGTGGCGACACTCGTTGGCGCAGCGGTGTCATCCCCCATCAGTCAGCGCCGACGTCTTCGACGTCTCCGCCGTCCGTGCCCACTGCCGCCGAGCGTAGTCGCACCTGGCACAGCTGCAGCTACACCCGGCACAGCTCCAGCCGCGCTCGGCGTGTCGCCCTGAGTATGCGGCCGGTTGCCCAAGATACACTCTCAGACAGGTCGTCGTTGTCGGCCTTCTGAGGCACCAAATGTGCCGGAGCTGGAAGGAGGCACCGTCAGCCGCCGCTTACAGTCCCGCGTGAGGTGTCAGAACCCCTTGCATCGGAGGCAGCGTGGAGGCAACTTGCAAGTTGCCACCCTGTGCGCTGTGGAGAGACAGTTGAAGTACTTCCCGTGTAGGTCCGTCGGATAGCGAGTAGGGGGCCGCTGAGTCGCCGATGCAGTGTGGGCAGGGCGTGCCCCGCCGGCACTGCTTGACGATCCCTACGACAAGACCTCACGCCAGCCGTCGGCGTTCGGAGCGGAGATGCGCTGGTGGGCGGATCCATGAGATGAAGGATCAACCTTTCTTTTACTCTGAGAGTAGTCAAAGCCATTTCCTTATTGAAGTTGTTCTTTCAGACTTGAATGTTAGGGCTAATTCCATTAAAGATCAAGTCATTCTAGCTCCCCAAATCGTCCAACACAAAAGAATAATCGCAGTTAGGAAGAAGTCTGAATTCATCAAATCCTTGAATAGCACTAAATCCTCAGGAAAGGATGAATCTGTTGGATAGTATAATTCCAGAATGTTCCAGCAAGATCTTGCAAAGGGGCACTCAAGAAATAAGTGGTTTAGAGTTTCTTCAGTCTCCATGTAACAGAGCTCACAATTGTAAGATTGTAGCTGCATAGTTTTTTTTTCTCTTCAGTAAGTTTCTTGTGTTCAATCTATCTTTGAGGAGTAGCCATAAAAAGATTTTGTGGTTTGCCCTCTATTTGGCAGTTTCCCATTTGGATAAGAACACATATGGCCAGTTGGCATTTGCAAGGCGCGCTATGGAGACAATGGGGGTGTCCGTTTTCGAGAACCGACCCATTCTAGATATACGAAGTGATCCATCATGACTCCATTTCATCCAGTGGAATGACCCTATTTCTCATGCTATTACTAATTATTAGCTTTTGTGAGGAATGAGATGGTGATGGGCCAACTTATTCTTTTCCTCAAATCAACCAAAAAAATAACTAGAAAATGAGATGACGATGAACTATCTCATTCCAGGAACCAAAGGGCCCCAATGTGCTCCCCACTCCCCCAGTTTTTTTTCCCCGTTCCTCGACGTACAATGGAACAAAGACGAATACGACATAGTAGCATTAGCATGTAGAGTATATAACCGATCCTAGGTACGTGTCTGCACGTATTTGGTTGTTATAGTTTGATGAGAACATAATATTGATGGGAGTAGGAGTATCTAGTAGCTTGCATGCAGTGCATAATTATTAGAGATATCGAGATTAGATTACAGTATAGTACAATGCATATCATTACGGGGACCATCTGGATTTGGACATGCATATGGAGGGTATTCTTATAGACCAAAGACGATCGAGATACTGATATCGCTGGCCACAGGAATTTATGCGAAACTCATGCATGCCTATATGGATAGTGGTCCTTGCTCTCAGCATGCATGCAATGCAAGCTAAGGATGGATATCCTCACCCCACCGTGCATATGAAAGCAACGCTAGCTACCTCAACTTAGTCAAAGAGAAAGGATGGCTACTAGTTTTGGTTAAGTGCGCTGCATGTTGTACGTTCAATTCGTTCATCAGTAACTACTAGATGGTAGATTATTATATTCCTGCGATAGCGGCCGGCGGTATGGTCAAAAGATCCGTGGATGTGGATCGACCAGCAGGCAACAGAGAGCTGTGGCAATACATTAAATACTATGTGTTTGAATTAATTTAAGCTTGACCCATTTTTAATGAAATTAAATTAATTATATGATAATTAAGGCTCATATTTAATACTATGTGCAATAAAGTTTTAGTAGCTAGCGTATGAAATTTTGACTCAATTTAAATAGATAGCCTAGGTGTGCACCTCTTGTGAAGTTGGAAGTTGAGAGAGACGAATGGTACGTGTGCCACACATGCGCTTGTGTCGAGTCGTGCCATGAGCGTGATGTGCACAGGCCACAACATGATGTGGTGTTGGGTGGGCTTATTTTTACCACTTGGGTCCGCCTGTTCAGCACGCAGAAAAGGTCTGAAGAGCATGCCTCCGGAGTCAAACCGACGCCTTCGAAAAGCAGGCCTCCAGAATTGAACCTGTTTTGATCTCTCTCCGGAGCCGAACTAACGTCCGTTTGCAACACCTGCTCGGGTGTGCAGGCGAATCAGGTTTTGGGGGAACAAGTGATGCTTGCATGTGACACCTCCTCGGGTGTGCAGATAAATCGGGTTTTTTGGGAGCGCAAGGATCTTACGTGACTACTGAGAGACTACACAATATACATATTCTACATTGACTGTGGTCCATGACTTCGATCGACTCACTATGAGTGAGAATAATGTCTGGCTCCAGTGCCTCCGACGCTTGACCCATCTCTAGGTATATTTCATTTTACTGAATCTATGTTCAGTGATGTGTTATCCAGGATCAATATGTTTGTATGTGCCAATAGATCACACGTGCACATATCTATTGTCATAAATATTGTGTTAACTTTCTAGATTAAATTATGTCTGAATTTGTCTAAATATCTAACAATCCAAAAACCTGATCTTAGGCAATTTTTGGTATCTGTCTTTGCGAATATGCTCAAACCAAATGTCTTTGATGGCACGAATTACAAGAGGTGACATCATAGGTGCATCTTGTGGCTTACTTCTATGCATTGCTATTTTGTTGCCGAACAACGATAAGTTGGACTGCATACTCCTGAGATGGATTGCATGCAAAGAGGTTGATAACATGTTCAAGGGTGCAATAATAAGCGTGATGGCCGACAACATCGTTGATACATACATGTGGTTGCCTACGAGCAAGGAGATGTGGATGCACTTGAGGCCAAATTCGGAGTTTCTGATGGTAGCATTGAGTTGTATGTCATTGAGCAATTTCATGACTACAGAATGGGCTATTCTAAAGTGCTTGTGAATTCTTGATGTGTACCGCCAGATAAGTCTGTGGCAGGTTACATTATTGTTTAGCTGCCACAGGCTTAGTCAAATTATAGATGGCCAAATTGGTTGGGCCCATTGGGTAGCCTTGAAAAGCACGACACTAGCATGACCCGGCTCGACAACCATAGTACTAGTGCTGTCCTAGGCACTAGTGTAGAGTCATACCTAGGCAACATCCCGGCCCACGGTGCCGACATAGGCATATTAGGGTCCTATTGGCCCAAATACCCAATCATTCTCTTTTGTTTATGAAGGAATGCATAAACATAAAATCCCTCAACCCGAGCCCTAGCTCCCAATTGATCCTTCCTCATTGGTCGTCTCTTTCATCCATGTCTCTCTCCCTCTTGATCTGTCCCTACTCTCGTTGGCTGTCTGATGACCCTCTTCGCTCGCCTCGTGACTCTGCCCCTACTTTCGTCGATTGTTAGGTGACTATATATGTATATATGTTCTGGTTAGATTTGAATTTTTGAATTTCAATTTTTTTGGTGGGACAATGTACTGTAGGGGCAGTTAGTGAACCGCCCCTACAAATGGGAATTATAGGGGCGGCTGGTGTTACAACCGCCCCTACAAATCATTTTTATAGAGGCGGCTGGTGTTACTACCCGCCCTTACAAATAAAGTTGTAGGGGTTGGTGAAGATTTATAGAGGCGGCTTGGGAACCTCCCCTACAAACCCTTAATTTGTAGAGACGGTGTGGTAGGGGCGGCTGGCAAAACCGCCTCTACAAACCATCGCCAGCCGCCCCGACAAATGCTTAGTGTAGTAGTGTCACCGGGTCAACAAGTTTAGTTCATTTCTCTCCCTAAGGGGCGAGTTGAGACGTGTATCTAATGCCCGCATATCGTAGACACATCTTATTCTATACTCATCTGTGATAAGAAAGCCCTTCCTCACATATGTGCCAGGTTCAATTACCATTGTTGCCTCTCCCAAGTACTCCCTCCGTTCTAAATTATAAGTCGCTTTGATTTGGTACGTCCATTTTGGCATGCATCTAGATATAATAATAATATGTCTAGATACATAGTAAAATATATGAACTAAAAAGTCAAAACAACTTATAATTTGTAACGGAGGAAGTAGCATCTTTGATGATCCTATCATCACATCGACGTGTCTAATTTGAGATTATGTATCTCTTAGTCCTTGTAGGCTCACTCACGCCGGCCCACCCATACCTCTCCGTATTGTGTTGGATCCCATGCATGCCACCGGCTTCTACGGCGCCATGCATGGTTGTTGTCATCACCTCACCCCATATTGTGCGGGGCTCGTATAGAGAGGGAGGGGAACGGGAAAAAGGGCTATGTAGTATTGCCATACGTGGCTCCCCTCGATCTTCTTGTCTTGTTTTGTCAGCGCGCCATGAACGTTACGTTACTCCTCCGGGCTCCGGCCGGCTCTCGTGCATCATTGGACCCTCGATCGGGCTCTTCCTCCTGTCGACAACAAAGCAAGACCGCCTTGCTCTCTCTCTCTCTCTATATATATATCTCTAAAGGTACAACAAGCAAGCTAAGACGTACGTACACACACACACACGGTGAAGAAAACGACAATGTTAAGGACTGGACCAATAAAAGGAGACAATACTGCATTCGCAGTACGTAGGACACTGGTCACACGGTACGTGACCTTGTACGTTGCATGCACCTAGCCGGCCTGCTGTGCATGTACTATCTGTGGTGTGTACTTTAGGTACGTCGTCTTGTCTGGAGTCCGGAGAGGAGAGAATCTGGCCGTGCGTGCGTAGGAGTATATGATCGATCGATGACGACAAGTTAAGGGCCGGCTGCCATGGATGGAGATTGGAGATGTACATACTAGTAGTACGTATTCCGTACATGCATGCAAGCAGCAGTGCAGGGGCAACTGGCAAGCACAAGCACAAGCAACGACTAGTGGCCGGCCGAGACGTACTGTACGCACGTACTAGCTAGGAGTATATATATATGCACGTACGGATGGACCTGCGGGCCCAAAGCATGCATGCATGCAAAAAGCCTCTCACCTCCTACCTAGGTGTCGACTTCCCATACGCCCGCCGGGACGTACGGCCACTGCTGCTGCATGCGTGTATATATATATATATATATATATATATATATATATATATATATACCACTGTTGCAATACGGAGATATTCCGGCAAACGCTGGGAAACTGACTCGGATTCAGAATTCATATTTAAAAATCTCGAGTTACTATTTATAGCAATATTTAAATTCAGCATTCACTGTTTAAATTCACGACACTATTTAAAATACTCGCTACTATTCAAATTCGGAATATGAACAGTGCACGAGTACTCCCCCGGAAGTGGCTTAGGCACCCAACTTTCTCACTATTCAAGCACTATGCGGCGTAACTATTTGAGAGCACTTGTTTTGCTTTTATGAATGGTGGATACAGGATGCGTGAGTGATTAGTTATGCGTGCGATTAGTGAATATGCGTATTAATATTTCTCAGGATTTCTTGCAGGCCGGCGAGACCAACGTTTTAGCCGGTCATGAGACTATGCTTGTGTCAGTCCTACTCGATACCCACCGTATACATCACTAGCTCGCTTCAGAACCAGGCTAACCCGGTCTTCTCTCTCGCTATCTCCAGCCACGCACATACATGACTCAGGCTCTATCGTCTCCCCAGGCAGTTCTACTCGAAGGAAACACTTATCTGCGCACACAGGGTTCTCTACAAACGCCGCTACCAGAGCTAATACGAGAACAACACACACAGATGTTTCTCCTTTAGGGTTCCTAGCATAGAGATGGTGGAGCGGTGGAGTTGAGTGGAGTCTTCAGTGGATGAGAGTGCGGTGTCTGGTGCTGGTGGTCTTCGGTCTGATGCCGCATGAATACGCCCGGCGTCTCTCTTTATAGCGCGAAGGGAGCCTTCAGGATTGTTCTTCATGCTTATCTTCTGGTGTCTTCAATTATTTTCCTTTACTGCTGCCTGGACAGCTGGACGGAGCTGCGTGCTTCAATAATTGTCCTGGCTACAGTAGAGTGACTGTATATTCCTTTTGCGCTGTCCTCTATCGCGCACGGTCTTATCGTTCTGGATATTGTTTGGTATGGTCTTCCACGCCTGAATGATTGATGTGCAAACATCAAATCAATGATATATTTTGGCATATAGTATTATCTTCCCCCGGCCGAATTGTTGATAACACCATATCAAAGTAGGGAATATATTTCTTGTATGGAACATATATATTTTAATTTTCATAATATTAATATTATGTTCTATGGCCATGACCACGGATATCCAACATCTTATCATCATTTTTATCATTATCATCATAAGATATATGTATATTCATTTTTGACTCATAATCTTTCTTAATATTTTTTTTCATAATCTTTCATTATATTTTCAAATTTTTTATCTATTTCACCTCTTATTTCTTATAAGATTTCTTTCTTTATGTCTTTCTTCTATTGAATAGTTATTGACTCTATTGTTTCTTTCATCTTAGTATTAACATATTCTTCATTCAATGGATCTATCTCTTTTTTTACCGCTTCTTTATATGTATGCAGTCTAGACGATCCGTCTTCTCTTATATTTGGCTCTACCCATATTGATTTTATTTCATTGGCTTTCCCAGAATACTTTTTGCATATGAAAGAGCTTGATCAATATCAAAATATTTTTTTCCAAGACACTCCTCCATCTTTTCTTTTTCTATCTGCTGAGCTATAACTTCTTCAAATGATATATAAATTCCTGGTGTTTTTCCCCTATATATAACATATATGGTTTTTTTTCTCTATATTGCCAGATGGTTCTTTTGGTTGTATTTTTTCATTAATCATATGAAAATATTTAGCCAGACTATTTAATATTGCTAACATATAACCTTTATCTTCTCTCTTATTGTTATATTAAAACCAGAAATTATCTAGAATGCATTCTTGTATGTCATCTAGAACAATATGGTCTCGGAGCTTGAATTTATAAGTATTTGGTGAAAAAATTCTTAACTTATTATCAATTCCAAAACTCAAACATTCACCCCCAATAGGGCTTGTTCCTTTCTTCATTCCTACAAAATAGAAGATCGTGAAAATATATCAGGCAATGTATTATCTTTACCTTTTATATGATCAAATATTACTTTATAACCATTTTCAGTAATAATATCTTCAAATAGAACCCATCACCGAGTTGAACTTTTCTTACTATTGACTTTATTGTAGTATCTGCATATAGCTTCACAGTCTGTCCTAACTGTGAACTCTTTAAATCCTAGATATAATCTAAAAGCATTTATTGCATTAATAACAGCTAAAATTTCTCTATCTGTATTGTTTAGTGCTTTTAGCTTGTATTTTCCTGAAGCATACCTACATATTTTTTCTTCCAACTTTAGAGAGTACTTCTGTGGTTTTTGCTTTAATATTGCACCCCATCCTAACTTGGATGCATCTGTCTCTATAATAAAATAATTATCATCTAAAGGTAACTCTAGGAGTTTTAAATCCTTGATCTTTTCTTTAATAGTTCTTACTAACTTTATATCTTCAGAATTAAAATGTTTTTGCCCATTTTTTCCTTAATTTTGAATACAATGGACTAGCTAGCTTAACTAAATTTTCAATGCAATTTCTAGCATAATTTACTATTCCTAAGAATTGTTGTAGGGTTTTCTTATCATTCATGACATCCGGAAATTGTAAGATTTTCTTTGCAATATGATCTTGTAAATAAAATTTTCCCTCTCCTATTTCATGGCCTAAAAAATTTATCTCTTCCTTACATATCTCCATTTTCCTTTTAGACAATATTAACCCATGCTGTTCTACCTTTCTAAAGAAAGTTTCCAAATGAGCTATATGCTCTTTATAGGATTTTGAGAAAACTAATAAGTCATCAATATAAACTAATATGAATTCTTGATTTTCATTAAAAATATTTTGCATTTTTATTTGAAATAAAGCAGGGGCATTACTAGCCATGCAAAATGACCTTGAGGACATATGAAAGCAGTCCATTCTATTGATTCTTCTGCCATTTTGACTTGCCAAAACCCAGCTTTTAAATCAAATTTTGAGAAATATTTACTTCCTTGTATTCTATTTATCCATTCTTGCTTATTTGGGATATTATAAGCATCATCTATTCTTGCTTATTTGGGATATTATAAGCATCATCTATAGTATTATCATTTAGTCTTTTATAATTAATAACCATTCTTGACTTTCCTCTAGCTATTTCAACAAGATTTCTAACTATAAATGAAGCTGATCTATGAGGACTTCGGCTTTCTCTTATAGCTCCTAATTTTAGTAATTATTCGATATGCGTCTTAAATTCTTCTATATCTTTAGGTGTTGCTTCTATAGGGCTTGTCTTGATTATATAGTCAGGATTTATTATGTTAATCTTACATACTATACCATTTTTATCCCAATGCTTCATTGGTATTTCTCCGATTATCTGAATATCTTTCAATCTTCGTATAATTTTATCTATATCCTTTTTAGATTTTATATCTCTATATCAATTTGGTGCTAATGATTGTAGACTGATACATTCTATACATGAGTTTGCTATATGAAATTCTTCTATATTTTCACCTAGCTCTTCATCCATATAATTGTCAGGGACATTTTCATCAGATCCTTGGAGTTCTAAATTGGTCTTTCCTATATTAGAATTTATAGTCTTTCGTACTTCTGTTATATATGGAATGTTGTCTTGATAAGGGATAAATGTTATTCCTTGCTCATGTATGATTGTTGTTTGTAAAGAGAATTGTAAAAATCTTAATCCTAATATCATATCATCATGTATCATAGATAGATCTCTTATTGTAATTTCATCCATTATATATTTTGTGTTATTTATTTGTACTTCAACATCATAAGCTATTTGATTATGAACCTTTTTTATCCCAGACATATCAGTAGATATTTCTGTTTTATCTTGATCTATTGTATGAACTATTTCTGGACATTTTACAAAATATTTATCATGTATAATATTTTTGTACAACCGGTGTCTACTAACGCTAATATTTTATAGGAGATATTAGGCGTTAATTTTACTTTTACAGGTACTCTTATTCCTATAATTTCTTTAAATAGTAATCTTACTATATATTTGCTACCAAAGTTTATTATGGCTTCTTTTAATTGTATTGCTTTATCATTTTTTATTTAACATTGCTTGATCCTTTAACTCGGTAAGGCCTCTATGATTTTCTTCTATCTTATTAGCTTCATTGAATTCTATTTTACTCTTTAGCTCTTCTAATTCTGCTTCTAAGCTATTTATTCTATTCTCTAAATTTCGACTACTCTGCTTGAATAATAATTTATCTTCTAGTTCTAGCACTACTTCTTTGTCTCCATTTTTGTTATTGGTTCTTAAACATGAGGAACATGCTTGCTTTAAACATATGCTGCATGTGAATCTATTTTCCTGACTAGGATAATATATGTAGAAAGCACATTTTATATTATAATCACCTCTTCCTTTTATCTAGTCGTGCTCACGGTCATCTTGATCCATTAATTCAGTCTTTGTTTCTATTGAACTATTAATATTCTCATATATTATATCTAACCCTTCCATTGCATTATCAAGATTGCGTAACTCTTCATCATCTAAAGAGTATAAAATCTTGGTAACTCTGAGCATTATTTTCTTCTTCTTCATAACTTTCTAATAAAAACTTATTATTAATCACCCATTGTTCTTCTTGATTTGTAATGTATTCAATATTATTTATCTGCACAACTTATTTAACTTTATGAGTCTCTTTGTCTTTAGTTTTAAACTCATCTTCATGTTTCTTTATCACTACAGGTGTTTTAAAATATTTATTTTTTAGTTCTCTATCTTTCTTGATATTATTAAGTCTATATATTTCTCGTCTAAAGTAGAGTTCTTTTTCTCTTATAGCAGACCATTCACATAGTATAGACGTTTTATATTCATCAAGAATCTTACTTAATTTTTTCTCATAATATTGAATCTGACTATCTAAAGTTTTCATTATAAGTAAAGTATTTGACTAAGGCTGCACTGACAAACTTTTAAAACTTGACAATATAAGTAAATCCCTCAAATTCAAATAATAATAACATGGCTCCGATACCACTGTTGCAACGACGGCGAAGATATTACAGCAAACACTAGGAAACTAACTCGGATTTAGAATTCAAATTTAAAATTCATGAGACACTATTCATAGCACTATTCAAGTTCAGCGTTCACTATTCAAATTCGTGGCACTATTTAAAATACTCGCTACTATTTAAATTCGGAATATGAACAGTGCACGAGCACTCACCAGGGAGTGGCTTAGGCACCCCAACTCTTTTGCAACTATTTGGAGTACTAGGCAAATATGGTGGGTGGATGGTGGATGCATGATGAGTGAGTGATTAGTTATGCGTGCGAGTAGTGAATATACGGATTAATATTTCTTAGGATCTTTTGCAGGCTAGCGAGACCAATGTCTCAGCCGGTCATGCGACTATGCTTGTGTCGAGACCTACTCAATTACTCACCATATGCATCACTAGCTAAAGCTTGAACCGAGGCTAACCCGGTCTTCTCCTCGCTAATCCCAACCCGCATTTACAGGACTCGGGCTCATCGTCTCACACGGGACTTATTTCGCAAACAAGGCTCTACAATCGTCATGCAGAGGTTTCTCCTCAGGGTTCCACGAAGGGATTAAAAACCTTATTCTTATCTTAAACAAGGTTCTCTAGAAACCCCAAGCTAGCACAAAGGGCTAACTGAAGAACGGGGACACAATGGTGGAGTGGCTACTATGTAGGTTTCTCCTCTAGGGTCCCTAGCATAGAGACATCGAGCCCCCGATATGAGCGAGCTTAAAAGGAAGGCAAGGATTAAAACAAGAAAGCTTAGTTCATTTTGAGCTGTGCTTCAATAATTATCCTGGCTATAGTAGAGGATTTGTATAAGCTAGACATTCATTCGTGCTTATCTCGATATTTTAGAAACCCCAATGATTGATAGCACAAACCTACCAGGGATTACCTTACATGAAGGACAGGAAGCCTCATCGCTATAAGAGAGGACTTCCTTTCAAATTCACCTAATTTACAATATCCACTAAAGACTGGCTCCACTATCCACCATCTCTCCACCATTACACCATGAAGACTATAAACTCGGATGACTTCCGAGTTCATCTTTAGCGTCCACTGTACATAGTATGGACTCCACCATGGTAAATTAGAGAATAAGTGGAAGCCTTGATGGATCTTGTGCGCTTGTAAGTGCCTAAGGTTTGTGCTTTGCTTGGGGTTTCAAAGGGAAAGCCGTATGTAAGCTTGCATCGTGGAAATGAATTAAGTTCTCCTATTTTAATCATGCTTATCTTTTATTTAAGCTCGCTCATATGGGGGCTCCTTTAGTCTCTATGCTAGGGATCCGAGAGGAGAAACCTCTACGCAGTGTTGTTCTCATGTTAGCCCCGTAGCGGCATTTGTAGAGAACCCTGTGTGCGCAAATAAGTGTTCCCTTCGGGTGGAACTTCCTGGGGAGATGATAGAGCCTGAGTCCTATGTGTGCATTGCTGGGGATAGCGAGGGAGAAGATCGGGTTAGCCTGGTTCTGAAGCGAGCTAGTGATGCATATAGTGAGTACCGAGTAGGACTGACACAAGCATAGTCGCACGACTGGCTGAAACATTGGTCTCGCCAGCCTGTAAAAGATCATGAGAAATGTTAATCTGCATATTCACTAATCGCACGCATAACTAATCACTCACTCATCCTACATCCACCATCCACCCACCATATTTGCCTAGTGCTCCGAATAGTTGCAAAAGAGTTTGGGTGCCTGAGCCACTCCTGATGAGTGAGTGCTCGCAATCGCTCATATTCAATTTGAATAATAGTAGCGAGTATTTTGAATAGTGCCATGAATTTGAATAGTGAACGCTGAATTTGAATAGTGTTATGAATAGTCCTCGTGAATTTTAAATTTGGATTCTAAATCCGAGTTAGTTTCCCAGTGTTTGCTGTACTATCTCCATAGTGCAACAGTGGTATCAATGGATAATACTACATGCCAGAATCCTTGATTTGATGTTTGCAACATCAATCATTCTGGCGTGGAAGACCATACCAAGAGTTATCCAGATGGGCACGTGAAGACACTGTAGTCAGGACAATTATTGAAGCACGCAGCTCCGTCCAACTGTCCAGGCAACAGTAATGGGGAATAATAGAATAGATACCAGAAGACTTAAGCACGAAGTAACTCCAGAAGATAAGCATGAAGGACAATCTAGAAGGCTCCCTTCGCGCTATAAAGAGAGACGCCGGGCGCATTCATGCAGCATCGAACCGAAGACCACCAGCATCAGACACCGCACTCTCATCCACTGAAGACTCCACTCCACTCCACCACTCCACTTTCCCACATACACCATGAATAGCATGACCTCAGAAGAACTCAGAGAATCATCCACCACAAATAGTAATACTCCACTACCATTGTATTACTCCATCACTATCTGTAAATTAGAATAAAGTTAGTCCTCGTGATCTTCCTGCGCTAGTAAGGTAATCCCTAAGGTTTGTGCTAAGTGCTTTGGGTTTCCCAAAAGGGAAAGCCATATGTAAGCTTGCTCTGTGGAAACGAATTAAGCTTTCCTATTTTAATCCCTACGTTCCTTTAGGCTCGTTCATATGGGGCGATGTCTCTATGCTAGGGACCCTAGAGGAGGAACCTCAGCGTGTGTTGTTCTCATGTTAGCCCTGATAGCGGTGTTTGTAGAGAACCCTGTGTACGCAAAGAAGTGTTCTCTTTGGGTGGAACTGCCTGGGGAGACGATAGAGCTTGAGTCTTGTGTGTGTGTGGCTGGGGATAGCGAGGGAGAAGACTGGGTTAGCCCGGTTCTGAAGTGAGCTAGCAATGCATACGATGAGTACCGAGTAGGACTGACACAAGCATAGCCGCACGACTAATTAAATCATTGGTCTCGCCAGCCTGTAAAAGATCCTGAGAAATATTAATCCGCATATTCACTAATCGCATGCATAACTAATCACTCACGCATCCTGCATCCACCATACACCCACCATATTTGCCAAGTGCTCCAAATAGTTGCAAAAGAGTTTGGGTGCCTGAGCCACCCCCGGGTGAGTGCTCGTGCACTGTTCATATTCCGAATTTGAATAGTAGCGAGTATTTTGAATACTGCCACGAATTTGAATAGTGAACGCTGAATTGGATTAGTGTTGTGAATAGTAATCATGAATTTTAAATTTGAATTCTAAATCCGTCTTAGTTTCCCAGTGTTTGCTGTCATATCTCCACCGTCGTTATATTACAGCATCCTTGATTTGATGTTTGCACATCAATCATTCGGGCGTGGAAGACCATACCAAAGAATATTCAGAAGGATCATATCGTGCGCGATGGAGGACAACGCAAAAGGAATATACAGTCACTCTACTATAGCCAGGACAATTATTGAAGCATGCAGCTCCGTCCAGCTATCCAGGCAACAGTAAAGGAGAATAATTGAAGACACCAGAAGATAAGCTTGAAGGACAATCCAGAAGGCTCCCTTCGCGCTATAAAGTGAGACGCCGGGCGCATTCATGCGGCATCTGACCAAAGACCACCAGCATCAGACACCGCACTCTCATCCACTAAAGATTCCGCTCCACTCCACCGCTCCACCATCTCTCCACACACACATACACCATGAAGACTACGATCTCAGGAGTTCTCTGAGTTCGTCCGCCTTTAGTACTTATACTCCGCTTAAATAGTAGCCACTCCACAATTGTAAATTAGAGAATAAAGGAAGTCCCCGTGACCTTCCGGCGCTTGTAAGGTAATCCCTAAGGTTTGAGCTAAGTGCTTGGGGTTTCCCGAAAGGGAAAGCCGTATATAAGCTTGCTCTGTGGAAATGAATTAAGCTTTCCTATTTTAATCCCTGTGTTCCTTTAAGCTCGTTCATATGGGGCAACATCTCTATGCTAGGGACCCTAGAGGAGGAACCTCTGCGTGTGTTGTTCTCGTGTTAGCCCTGGTAGCGGTGTTTGTAGAGAACCCTGTGTGCGTAGAGAAGTGTTCCCTTCGGGTGGAACTGCCAGGGGAGACGATAGAGCCTGGGTCTTCTGTGTGCGTGGCTGGGGATAGCGAGGGAGAAGACCGGGTTAGCCTGGTTCTGAAGCGAGCTAGCGATGCATACGGTGAGTACCGAGTGGGGATCGACACAAGCATAGTCGCACGCACCGGCAAAAACATTGGTCTCGCCTTTGCAAAAGATCTGAGAAATATTAATCCGCATATTCAATAATCGCATACGCATAACTAATCACTCACGCATCCTCGCATCCACCATCCACCCACCATATTTGCCTAGTGATCGAAATAGTTGCAAAAGAGTTTGGGTGCACGAGCCACCCCGGGTGATTGCCGTGCCTTCGTTCATATTCAATTTGAATAGTAGCGAGTATTTTTGAATAGTGCCACGAATTTGAATAGTGAACTCTGAATTGGAATATTGTTGTGAATAGTACTCATGAATTTTAAATTTGAATTCTGAATACGAGTTAGTTTCCCAGTGTTTGCTGTAATATCTTCGCCGTCGTTATGTTACAGCATCCTTGATTTGATGTTTGCACATCAATCATTCGGGCGTGGAAGTCCATACCAAAGAATATCCAGAAGGATAATACCGTGCACGATGGAGGACAACGCAAAAGGAATATACAGTCACTCTACTATAGCCAGGACAATTATTGAAGCACGCAGCTCCGTCTAACTATCCAGGCAACATCAAAGGAGAATAATTGAAGACACCAGAAGATAAGCATGAAGGACAATCCAGAAGGCTCCCTTCGCGCTATATAAAGAGAGGCGTCAGGCGCATTCATGCGGCATCGACCCAAGACCACTAGCCTCGAGACACGCACTCTCATCCACTAAAGACTCCACTCCACTCCACCGCTCCACCATCTCTGCACTCACACATACACCATGAAGACTACGATCTCAGGAGTTCTCTGAGTTTGTCCGCCTTTAGTACTAATACTCCACTTACATAGTAGCCACTCCACAATTGTAGATTAGAGAATAAAGGAAGTCCCCGTGATCTTCCTGCGCTTGTAAGGTAATCCCTAAGGTTTGTGCTAAGTGCTTGGGGTCTCATGAAAGGGAAAGCCGTATCTAAGCTTGCTCTATGGAAATGAATTAAGTTTTCCTGTTTTAATCAGAGCCTTCCTTTGAGCTCATTCATATGGGGCGACGTCTCTATGCTAGGGACGCTAGAGGAGGAACCTCTGAGTGTTGTTCTTATGTTAGCCCTGGTAGCGGTGTTTGTAGAGAACCCTGTGTGCGTAGAGAAGTGTTCCCTTCGGGTGGAACTGCCTGGGGAGACGATAGAGCCTGGGTTTTCTGTGTGCGTGGCTGGGGATAGCGTGGGAGAAGACCAGGTTAGCCTGGTTCTGAAGCGAGCTCTTGATGCATACGGTGAGTACCGAGTAGGACTGACACAAGCATAGTCGCACGACCGGCTAAAACATTGGTCTCGCCAGCCTGCAAAAGATCCTGAGAAATATTAATCCGCATATTCAATAATCGCACGCATAACTAATCACGCACGCATCCTGCGTCCACCATCCACCCACCATATTTGCCTAGTGCTCCAAATAGTTGCAAAAGAGTTTGGGTGCCTGAGCCACCCCCGGGTGAGTGCTCGTGCACTGTTCATATTTCGAATTTGAATAGTAGCGAGTATTTTGAATAGTGCCGTGAATTTGAATAGTGAACGCTGAATTGGAATAGTGCTGTGAATAGTACTCGTGATTTTAAATTTGAATTCTGAATCCGAGTTAGTTTCCCAGTGTTTGCTGTAATATCTCCGCCGTCGTTATGTTACAGCATCCTTGATTTGATGTTTGCACATCAATCATTCGGGCGTGGAAGTCCATACCAAAGAATATCCAGAAGGATAATACCGTGCGCGATGGAGGACAGCGTAAAAGGAATATACAGTCACTCTACTATAGACAGGAGAATTATTGAAGCACGCAGCTCCGTCCAGCTATCCAGGCAATAGTAAAGTAGAATAATTGAAGACACCAGAAGATAAGCATGAAGGACAATCCAGAAGGCTCCCTTCGCGCTATAAAGAGAGACGTCGGGCGCATTCATGCGGCATCTGACCCAAGACCACTAGCATCAGACACCGCACTCTCATCCACTAAAGACTCCACTCCACTCCACCGCTCCACCATCTCTGCACTCACACATACACCATGAAGACTACGATCTCAGGAGTTCTCTGAGTTTGTCCGCCTTTAGTACTAATACTCCACTTACATAGTAGCCACTCCACAATTGTAAATTAGAGAATAAAGGAAGTCCCCATGATCTTCCTGCGCTTGTAAGGTAATCCCTAAGGTTTGTGCTAAGTGCTTGGGGTCTCATGAAAGGGAAAGCCGTATCTAAGCTTGCTCTATGGAAACGAATTAAGTTTTCCTATTTTAATCACAGCCTTCCTTTGAGCTCGTTCATATGGGGTGACGTCTCTATGCTTGGGACCCTAGAGGAGGAACCTCTACGTGTGTTGTTCTTGTATTAGCCCTGGTAGCGGTGTTTGTAGAGAACCCTGTGTGCATAGAGAAGTGTTCCCTTCGGGTGGAACTGCCTGGGGAGACGATAGAGCTTGGGTTTTCTGTGTGCGTGGCTGGGGATAGCGAGGGAGAAGACCGGGTTATCCTGGTTCTGAAGCGAGCTCTTGATGCATACGGTGAGTACCGAGTAGGACTGACAAAAGCATAGTCGCACGACCGGCTAAAACATTGGTCTCGCCAGCCTGCAAAAGATCCTGAGAAATATTAATCCGCATATTCAATAATCGCACGCATAACTAATCACGCACGCATCCTGCATCCACCATCCACCCACCATATTTTCCTAGTGCTCCAAATAGTTGCAAAAGAGTTTGGGTGCCTGAGCCACCCTCGGGTGAGTGCTCGTGCACTATTCATATTTCGAATTTGAATAGTAGCGAGTATTTTGAATAGTGCCGCGAATTTGAATAGTGAACGCTGAATTGGAATAGTGCTGTGAATAGTACTCGTGGTTTTAAATTTGAATTCTGAATCCGAGTTAGTTTCCCAGTGTTTGCTGTAATATCTCCGCCGTCGTTATGTTACAGCATCCTTGATTTGATGTTTGCACATCAATCATTCGGGCGTCGAAGTTCATACCAAAGAATATCCAGAAGGATAATACCGTGCGCGATGGAGGACAGCGCAAAAGGAATATACAGTCACTCTACTATAGCCAGGACAATTATTGAAGCACGCAGCTCCGTCCAGCTATCCAGGCAATAGTAAAGGAGAATAATTGAAGACACTAGAAGATAAGCATGAAGGACAAGCCAGAAGGCTCCCTTCGCGCTATAAAGAGAGACGTCGGGCGCATTCATGCGGCATCTGACCCAAGACCACTAGCATCAGACACCGCACTCTCATCCACTAAAGACTCCACTCCACTCCACCGCTCCACCATCTCTGCACTCACACATACACCATGAAGACTACGATCTCAGGAGTTCTCTGAGTTCGTCTGCCTTTAGTACTAGTACTCCACTTACATAGTAGCCACTCCACAAATGTAAATTAGAGAATAAAGGAAGTCCCCGTGATCTTCCTGCGCTTCTAAGGTAATCCCTAAGGTTTGTGCTAAGTGCTTGGGATCCCATGAAAGGGAAAGCCATATCTAAGCTTGCTCTATGGAAATGAATTAAGTTTTCCTGTTTTAATCACAGCCTTCCTTTGAGCTCGTTCATATGGGGCGACGTCTCTATGCTAGGGATGCCAGAGGAGGAACCTCTGCGTGTGTTGTTCTTGTGTTAGCCCTGGTAGCGGTGTTTGTAGAGAACCCTGTGTGCGTAGAGAAGTGTTCCCTTCGGATGGAACTGCCTAGGGAGACGATAGAGCCTAGGTCTTCTATGTGCGTGGCTAGGGATAGCGAGGGAGAAGACCGTGTTAGCCTGGTTCTGAAGTGGGCTAGCGATGCATACTGTGAGTACCAAGTAGGACTGACACAAGCATAGTCGCACGACCGGCTAAAACATTGGTCTCGCCAGCCTGCAAAAGATCCTGAGAAATATTAATCCGCATATTCAATAATCGCACGCATAACTAATCACGCACGCATCCTGCGTCCACCATCCACCCACCATATTTGCCTAGTGCTCCAAATAGTTGCAAAAGAGTTTGGGTGCCTGAGCCACCCCTGGGTGAGTGCTCGTGCACTGTTCATATTCCGAATTTGAATAGTAGCGAGTATTTTGAATAGTGCCGCGAATTTGAATAGTGAACGCTGAATTGGAATAGTGCTATGAATAGTACTCGTGATTTTAAATTTGAATTCCGAATCCGAGTTAGTTTCCTAGTGTTTGCTGTAATATCTTCGCCGTCGTTATGTTACAGCATCCTTGATTTGATGTTTGCACATCAATCATTCGGGCGTGGAAGTCCATACCAAAGAATGTCCAGAAGGATAATACCGTGCGCGATGGAGGACAGCGCAAAAGGAATATACAGTCACTCTACTATAGCCAGGACAATTATTGAAGCACGCAGCTCCGTCCAGCTACCCAGGCAATAGTAAAGGAGAATAATTGAAGACACCAGAAGATAAGCATGAAGGACAATCCAGAAGGCTCCCTTCGCGCTATAAAGAGAGACGTCGGGCGCATTCATGCGGCATCTGACCCAAGACCACTAGCATCAGACACCGCACTCTCATCCACTAAAGACTCCACTCCACTCCACTCCACCGCTTCACCATCTCTGCACTCACACATACACCATGAAGACTACGATCTCAGGAGTTCTCTGAGTTCGTCTGCCTTTAGTACTAGTACTCCACTTACATAGTAGCCACTCCACAAATGTAAATTAGAGAATAAAGGAAGTCCCCGTGATCTTCCTGCGCTTCTAAGGTAATCCCTAAGGTTTGTGCTAAGTGCTTGGGATCCCATGAAAGGGAAAGCCATATCTAAGCTTGCTCTATGGAAATGAATTAAGTTTTCCTGTTTTAATCACAGCCTTCCTTTGAGCTCGTTCATATGGGGTGACGTCTCTATGCTAGGGACCCTAGAGGAGGAACCTCTGCGTGTGTTGTTCTTGTGTTAGCCCTGGTAGCGGTGTTTGTAGAGAACCCTGTGTGCGTAGAGAAGTGTTCCCTTCGGATGGAACTGCCTAGGGAGACGATAGAGCCTAGGTCTTCTATGTGCGTGGCTAGGGATAGCGAGGGAGAAGACCGTGTTAGCCTGGTTCTGAAGTGGGCTAGCGATGCATACTGTGAGTACCAAGTAGGACTGACACAAGCATAGTCGCACGACCGGCTAAAACATTGGTCTCGCCAGCCTACATAAGATCCTGAGAAATATTAATCCGCATATTCAATAATCGCACGCATAACTAATCACGCACGCATCCTGCGTCCACCATCCACCCACCATATTTGCCTAGTGCTCCAAATAGTTGCAAAAGAGTTTGGGTGCCTGAGCCACCCCCGGGTGAGTGCTCGTGCACTGTTCATATTCCGAATTTGAATAGTAGCGAGTATTTTGAATAGTGCCGCGAATTTGAATAGTGAACGCTGAATTGGAATAGTGTTGTGAATAGTACTCGTGAATTTTAAATTTGAATTCTGAATCCGAGTTAGTTTCCCAGTGTTTGCTGTAATATCTCCGCCGTCGTTATGTTACAGCATCCTTGATTTGATGTTTGCACATCAATCATTCGGGCGTGGAAGTCCATACCAAAGAATGTCCAGAAGGATAATACCGTGCGCGATGGAGGACAGCGCAAAAGGAATATACAGTCACACTACTATAGCCAGGACAATTATTGAAGCACGCAGCTCCGTCCAACTATCCAGGCAACAGTAAAGGAGAATTATTGAAGACACCAGAAGATAAGCATGAAGGACAATCCAGAAGGCTCCCTTCACGCTATAAAGAGAGACGTCGGGCGCATTCATGCGGCATCTGACCGAAGACCACTAGCCTCAGACACGACACTCTCATCCACTAAAGACTCCACTCCACTCCACCGCTCCACCATCTCTGCACTCACACATACACCATGAAGACTACGATCTCAGGAGTTCTCTGAGTTCGTCCGCCTTTAGTACTAATACTCCACATACATAGTAGCCACTCCACAATTGTAAATTAGAGAATAAAGTAAGTCCCCGTGATCTTCCTGCGCTTGTAAGGTAATCCCTAAGGTTTGTGCTAAGTGCTTGGGGTTTCATGAAAGGGAAAGCCATATCTAAGGTTGCTCTATGGAAATGAATTAAGTTTTCCTGTTTTAATCACAGCCTTCCTTTGAGCTCGTTCATATGGGGCGACGTCTCTATGCTAGGGACCCTAGAGGAGGAACCTCTGCGTGTGTTGTTCTTGTGTTAGCCCTGGTAGCAATGTTTGTAGAGAACCCTGTGTGCGTAGAGAAGTGTTCCCTTCGGGTGGAACTGCCTGGGGAGACGATAGAGCCTGGGTTTTCTGTGTGCGTGGCTAGGGATAGCGAGGGAGAAGACCGGGTTAGCCTGGTCCTGAAGCGAGCTAGCGATGCATACGGTGAGTACCGAGTAGGACTGACACAAGCATAGTCACACGACCGGCTAAAACATTGGTCTCATCAGCCTACAAAAGATCCTGAGAAATATTAATCCGCATATTCAATAATCGCACGCATAACTAATCACTCACGCATCCGGCATCCACCATCCACCCACCATATTTGCCTAGTGCTCCAAATAGTTGCAAAAGAGTTTGGGTGCCCGAGCCACCCCCGGGTGAGTGCTCGTGCATTGTTCATATTCCGAATTTGAATAGTAGCGAGTATTTTGAATAGTGCCACGAATTTGAATAGTGGACGCTGAATTGGAATAGTGTTGTGAATGGTACTCGTGATTTTAAATTTGAATTCTGAATCCGAGTTAGTTTCCCAGTGTTTGCTGTAATATCTCCGCCGTCGTTATGTTACAGCATCCTTGATTTGATGTTTGCACATCAAACATTCGGGCGTGGAAGTCCATACCAAAGAATATCCAGAAGGATAATACCGTGCGCGATGGAGGACAGCGCAAAAGGAATATACAGTCACTCTACTATAGCCAGGACAATTATTGAAGCACGCAGCTCCTTCCAGCTATCTAGGCAAAAGTAAAGGAGAATAATTGAAGACACCAGAAGACAAGCATGAAGGACAATCCAGAAGGCTCCCTTCGCGCTATAAAGAGAGACGTCGGCGCATTCATGCGGCATCTGACCCAAGACCACTAGCATCAGACACCGCACTCTCATCCACTAAAGGCTCCACTCCACTCCACCGCTCCACCATCTCTGCACTCACACATACACCATGAAGACTACGATCTCAGGAGTTCTCTGAGTTCGTCCACCTTTAGTACTAATACTCCACTTACATAGTAGCCACTCCACAATTGTAAATTAGAGAATAAAGGAAGTCCCCGTGATCTTGTTGCCCTTGTAAGGTAATCCCTAAGGTTTGTGCTAAGTGCTTGAGCTTTCAAGAAAGGGAAAGCCGTATGTAAGCTTGCTCTGTGGAAATGAATTAAGTTTTCCTGTTTTAATCACAGCCTTCCTTTGAGCTCATTCATATGGGGCGACATCTCTATGCTAGGGACCCTAGAGGAGGAACCTCTGCGTGTGTTGTTCTCGTGTTAGCCCTGGTAGCGGTGTTTGTAGAGAACCCTGTGTGCGTAGAGAAGTGTTCCCTTCGGGTGGAACTGCCTGGGGAGACGATAGAGCCTGGGTTTTCTGTGTGCGTGGCTGGGGATAGCGAGGGAGAAGACCGGGTTAGCCTGGTTCTAAAGCGAGCTCTTGATGCATACGGTGAGTACCGAGTAGGACTGACATAAGCATAGTCGCACGACCGGCTAAAACATTGGTCTCGCCAGCCTGCAAAAGATCCTGAGAAATATTAATCCGCATATTCAACAATCGCAGGCATAACTAATCACTCACGCATCCTGCATCCACCATCCACCCACCATATTTGCCTAGTGCTCCAAATAGTTGCAAAAGAGTTTGGGTGCCTGAGCCACCGCCGGGTGAGGGCTCGTGCACTGTTCATATTCCGAATTTGAATAGTAGCGAGTATTTTGAATAGTGCCGCGAATTTGAATAGTGAATGCTGAATTGGAATAGTGTTGTGAATAGTACTCGTGAATTTTAAATTTGAATTCTGAATCCGAGTTAGTTTCCTAGTGTTTGCTGTAATATCTCCGCCGTCGTTATATTACAGCATCCTTGATTTGATGTTTGCACATGAATCATTCGGGTGTGGAAGACCATACCAAAGAATATCCAGAAGGATAATACCGTGCGCGATGGAGGACAGCGCAAAAGGAATATACAGACACTCTACTATAGCTAGGACAATTATTGAAGCACGCAGCTCCTTCCAGCTATCCAGGCAACAGTAAAGGAGAATAATTGAAGACGCCAGAAGATAAGCATGAAGGACAATCCAGAAGGCTCCCTTCGTGCTATAAAGAGAGACACCGGGCGCATTCCTGTGGCATCTGACCGAAGACCACCAGCATCAGACATCGCACTCTCATCCACTAAAGACTCCACTCCACTCCACCGCTCCACCATCTCTACACTCACACATACACCATGAAGACTACGATCTCAGGAGTTCTCTGAGTTCGTCCGCCTTTAGTACTAATACTCCACTTACATAGTAGCCACTCCACAATTGTAAATTAGAGAATAAAGGAAGTCCCCGTGATCTTCCTGCGCTTGTAAGGTAATCCCTAAGGTTTGTGCTAAGTGCTTGGGGTCTCATGAAAGGGAAAGCCGTATCTAAGCTTGCTCTATGGAAATGAATTAAGTTTTCCTATTTTAATCACAGCCTTCCTTTGAGCTCGTTCATATGGGGCGACGTCTCTATGCTAGGGACCCTAGAGGAGGAACCTCTACGTGTGTTGTTCTCGTGTTAGCCCTGGTAGCGGTGTTTGTAGAGAACCCTGTGTGTGTAGAGAAGTGTTCCCTTCGGGTGGAACTGCCAGGGGAGACGATAGAGCCTGGGTCTTCTATGTGCGTGGCTAAGGATAGCGAGGGAGAAGACTGGGTTAGCCTGGTTCTGAAGCGAGATAGCGATGCATACGGTGAGTACCGAGTAGGACTAACACAAGCATAGTCGCACGACCGGCTAACACGTTGGTGTCGCCAGCTTGCAAAAGATCCAGAAATATTAATCTGCATATTCAATAATCGCACGCATAACTAATCACTCACGCATCCTGCATCCCCCATCCACCCACCATATTTGCCTAGTGCTCGAAATAGTTGCAAAAGAGTTTGGGTGCCTGAGCCACCCCCGGATGAGTGCTCGTGCACTGTTCACATTACGAATTTGAATAGTAGCGAGTATTTTGAATAGTGCCGCGAATTTGAATAGTGAACGCTGAATTGGAATAGTGTTGTGAATAGTACTCATGATTTTAAATTTGAATTCTAAATCCGAGTTAGTTTCCCAGTGATTGCTGTAATATCTCCGCCGTCGTTATGTTACAGCATCCTTGATTTGATGTTTGCACATCAATCATTCGGGCGTGGAAGTCCATACCAAAGAATATCCAGAAGGATAATACCGTGCACGATGGAGGACAACGCAAAAGGAATATACAGTCACTCTACTATAGCCAGGACAATTATTGAAGCACGCAGCTCCTTCCAGCTATCCAGGCAACAGTAAAGGAGAATAATTGAAGACGCTAGAAGATAAGCATGGAGGACAATCCAGAAGGCTCCCTTTGCGCTATAAAGAGAGACGTCGGGCGCATTCATGCGGCATCTGACCAAAGACCACCAGCATCAGACACCGCACTCTCATCCACTAAAGGCTCCACTCCACCGCTCCACCATCTCTGCACTCACACATACACCATGAAGACTACGATCTCAGGAGTTCTCTGAGTTCGTCCGCCTTTAGTACTAATACTCCACTTACATAGTAGCCACTCCACAATTGTAAATTAGAGAATAAAGGAAGTCCACGTCATCTTGCTGCGCTTGTAAGGTAATCCCTAAGGTTTGTGGTAAGTGCTTGGGGTTTCAAGAAAGGGAAAGCCGTATGTAAGCTTGCTCTGTAGAAATGAATTAAGTTTTCCTGTTTTAATCATAGCCTTCCTTTGAGCTCGCTCATATGGGGCGACGTCTCTATGCTAGGGACCCTAGAGGAGGAACCTCGGCGTGTATTGTTCTTGTGTTAGCCCTGGTAGCGGTGTTTGTAGAGAACCCTGTGTGTGTAGAGAAGTGTTCCCTTCGGGTGGAACTGCCTGGGGAGACGATAGAGCCTTTGTTTTCTGTGTGCGTGGCTGGGGATAGCGAGGGAGAAGACCGGGTTAGCCTGGTTCTAAAGCGAGCTCTTGATGCATACGGTGAGTACCGAGTAGGACTGACATAAGCATAGTCGCACGTCCGGCTAAAACATTGGTCTCGCCAGCCTGCAAAAGATCCTGAGAAATATTAATCCGCATATTCAACAATCGCACGCATAACAAATCACTCACGCATCCTGCATCCACCATCCACCCACCATATTTGCCTAGTGCTCCAAATAGTTGCAAAAGAGTTTGGGTGCCTGAGCCACCCCCGGGTGAGGGCTCGTACACTGTTCATATTCCGAATTTGAATAGTAGCGAGTATTTTGAATAGTGCCGCGAATTTGAATAGTGAAAGCTGAATTGGAATAGTTTTGTGAATAGTACTCGTGAATTTTAAATTTGAATTCTGAATCCGAGTTAGTTTCCTAGTGTTTGCTGTAATATCTCCGCCGTCGTTATATTACAGCATCCTTGATTTGATGTTTGCACATGAATCATTCGGGTGTGGAAGACCATACCAAAGAACATCCAGAAGGATAATACCGTGCGCGATGGAGGACAGCGCAAAAGGAATATACAATCACTCTACTATAGCTAGGACAATTATTGAAGCACGCAGCTCCTTCCAGCTATCCAGGCAACAGTAAAGGAGAATAATTGAAGACGCCAGAAGATAAGCATGAAGGACAATCCAGAAGGCTCCCTTCGTGATATAAAGAGAAACGTCGGGCGCATTCATGCGGCATCTGACCGAAGACCACTAGCATCAGACACCGCACTCTCATCCACTAAAGACTCCACTCCACTCCACCGCTCCACCATCTCTGCACTCACACATACACCATGAAGACTACGATCTCAGGAGTTCTCTGAGTTCGTCCGCCTTTAGTACTAATACTCCACTTACATAGTAGCCACTCCACAATTGTAAATTAGAGAATAAAGGAAGTCCCCATGATCTTCCTACGCTTATAAGGTAATCCCTAAGGTTTGTGCTAAGTGCTTGGGGTTTCAAGGAAGGGAAAGCCATATGTAAGCTTGCTCTGTGGAAATGAATTAAGTTTTCCTATTTTAATCACAGCCTTCCTCTGAGCTCGTTCATATGGGGCGACGTCTCTATGCTAGGGACCCTAGAGGAGGAACCTCTACGTGTGTTGTTCTCGTGTTAGCCCTGGTAGCGGTGTTTGTAGAGAACCCTGTGTGCATAGAGAAGTGTTCCATTCGGGTGGAACTGCTTGGGGAGACGGATAGAGCCTGGGTGTGTGCGTGGCTGGGGATAGCGAGGGAGAAGACCGGGTTAGCCTAGTTCTGAAGTGAGCTAGCGATGCATACGGTGAGTACCGAGTAGGACTGACACAAGAATAGTCGCATGACCGGCTAAAACATTGGTCTCGCCGGCTTGCAAAAGATCCTGAGAAATATTAATCTGCATATTCAATAATCGCACGCATAACTAATCACTCACGCATCCTGCATGCACCATCCACCCACCATATTTGCCTTGTGCTCCAAATAGTTGCAAAAGAGTTTGGGTGCCTGAGCCACCCCCGGGTGAGTGCTCGTACACTGTTCATATTCCGAATTTGAATAGTAGCGAGTATTTTGAATAGTGCCACGAATTTGAATAGTGAACGCTGAATTAAAATAGTGTTCTGAATAGTACTCGTGATTTTAAATTTGAATTCTGAATCCGAGTTAGTTTCCCAGTGTTTGCTGTAATATCTCCGCCATCGTTATGTTACAGCATCCTTGATTTGATGTTTGCACATCAATCATTCGGGCGTGGAAGTCCATAACAAAGAATATCCAGAAGGATATCTGACGGCACGATGGAGGATCACAAGCAAAAGGAATATCTGATCACTCTACTATAGCTAGGACAATTATTGAAGCACGCGCAGCTTGGTCCGGCTATCCAGAACATGATAAAGGAGAATAATTGAAGACACCAGAAGATAAGCATGAAGGACAATCCAGAAGGCTCCCTTCGTGATATAAAGAGAAACGTCGGGCGCATTCATGCGGCATCGATCAAGACCACCAAAGATCAGACACCGCACTCTCATCCACTAAAGACTCCACTCCACTCCACCGCTCCACCATCTCTGCACTCACACATACACCATGAAGACTACGATCTCAGGAGTTCTCTGAGTTCGTCCGCCTTTAGTACTAATACTCCACTTACATAGTAGCCACTCCACAATTGTAAATTAGAGAATAAAGGAAGTCCCCGTGATCTTCCTGCGCTTGTAAGGTAATCCCTAAGGTTTGTGGTAAGTGTTTGGGGTTTCATGAAAGGGAAAGCCGTATGTAAGCTTGCTCTATGGAAATGAATTAAGTTTTCCTATTTTAATCACAGCCTTCCTTTGAGCTCGTTCATATGGGGAGACGTCTCTATGCTAGGGACCCTAGAGGAGGAGCCTCTGCGTGTGTTGTTCTCGTGTTAGCCCTGGTAGCGGTGTTTGTAGAGAACCCTGTGTGCGTAGAGAAGTGTTCCCTTCGGGTGGAACTGCCTGGGGAGACGATAGAGCCTGGGTCTTCTGTGTGCGTGGCTTGGGATAGCGAGGGAGAAGACCGGGTTAGCCTTGTTCTGAAGCGAGCTAGCGATGCATATGGTGAGTACCAAGTAGGACTGACATAAGCATAGTCGCACGACTGGCTAAAAGATTGGTCTCGCCAGCCTGCAAAAGATGCTGAGAAATATTAATCCGCATATTCAATAATCTCACGCATAACTAATCACTCACGCATCCTGCATCCACCATCCACCCACCATATTTGCCTAGTGCTCCAAATAGTTGCAAAAGAGTTTGGGTGCCTGAGCCACCCCCGGGTGAGTGCTCGTGCACTGTTCATATTCTGAATTTGAATAGTAGTGAGTATTTTGAATAGTGCCGTGAATTTGAATATTGAACGCTGAATTGGAATAGTGTTGTGAATAGTACTCGTGATTTTAAATTTGAATTCTAAATCCGAGTTAGTTTCCCAGTGTTTGATGTAATATCTCTGCCGTCGTTATGTTACAGCATCCTTGATTTGATGTTTGCACATCAATCATTGGGGTGTGGAAGACCATACCAAAGAATATCCAGAAGGATAATACCGTGCGCGATGGAGGACAGCGCAAAAGGAATATACAGTCACTCTACTATAGCCGGGACAATTATTGAAGCACGTAGCTCCTTCCAGCTATCCAGGCAACAGTAAAGGAGAATAATTGAAGACGCCAGAAGATAAGCATGAAGGACAATCTAGAAGGCTCCCTTCGCGCTATAAAGAGAGACGTCGGGTGCCTTCATGCGGCATCTGACTGAAGACCACCAGCATCAGACACCGCACTCTCATCCACTAAAGACTCCACTCCACTCCACTACTCCACCATCTCTGCACTCACACATACACCATGAAGACTACGATCTCAGGAGTTCTCTGAGTTTGTCCGCTTTAAGTACTAATACTCCACTTACAAAGTAGCCACTCCACAATTGTAAATTAGAGAATAAAGGAAGTCCCCGTGATCTTCCTGCGCTTGTAAGGTAATCCCTAAGGTTTGTGCTAAGTGCTTGGGGTTTCAAGAAAGGGAAAGCCGTATGTAAGCTTGCTCTATGGAAATGAATTAAGTTTTCCTATTTTAATCACAGCCTTCCTTTGAGCTCGTTCATATGGGACGACGTCTCTATGCTAGGGACCCTAGAGGAGGAACCTCTGCGTGTGTTGTTCTCATGTTAGCCCTGGTAGCGGTGTTTGTAGAGAACCCTGTGTGCGTAGAGAAGTGTTCCCTTCGGGTGGAAGTGCCTGGGGAGACGATAGAACGTGGGTCTTCTGTGTGCGTGGCTGGGGATAGCGAGGGAGAAGACCGGGTTAGCCTGGTTCTGAAGCGAGCTAGCGATGCATACGGTGAGTACCGAGTAGGACTGACACAAGCATAGTCGCACGACCGGCTAAAACATTGGTCTCGCCAGCCTGCAAAAGATCCTGAGAAATATTAATCCGCATATTCAATAATCGCACACATAACTAATCACTCATGCATCCTGCATCCACCATCCACCATCCACCCACCATATTTGCCTAGTGCTCCAAATAGTTGCAAAAGAGTTTGGGTGCCTGAGCCACCCCCGGGTAAGTGCTCATGCACTGTTCATATTCCGAATTTGAATAGTAGCGAGTATTTTGAATAGTGCCACGAATTTGAATAGTGTTTGAATAGTACTCATGAATTTTAAATTTGAATTCTGAATTCGAGTTAGTTTCCTAGTGTTTGTTGTAATATCTCAGCCATCGTTATATTACAGCATCCTTGATTTGATGTTTGCACATCAATCATTCGGGTGTGGAAGACCATACCAAACAATATCCAGAAGGATAATACCGTGCGCGATGGAGGACAGCGCAAAAAGAATATACAGTCACTCTACTATAGCCAGGACAATTATTGAAACACGTAGCTCCTTCCAGCTATCCAGGCAACAGTAAAGGAGAATAATTGAAGACGCCAGAAGATAAGCATGAAGGACAATCCAGAAGGCTCCCTTCGCGCTATAAAGAGAGACGCCGGGCGCATTCATGCGGCATCTGACCGAAGACCACCAGCATCAGACATCGCACTCTCATCCACTAAAGACTCAACTCCACTCCACCGCTCCACAATCTCTGCACTCACACATACACCATGAAGACTACGATCTCAGGAGTTCTCTGAGTTCGTCCGCCTTTAGTACTAATACTCCACTTACATAGTAGCCACTCCACAATTGTAAATTAGAGAATAAAGGAAGTCCCCATGATCTTCCTACGCTTATAAGGTAATCCCTAAGGTTTGTGCTAAGTGCTTGGGGTTTCAAGACAGGGAAAGCCGTATGTAAGCTTGCTCTGTGGAAATGAATCAAGTTTTCTAGTTTTAATCACAGCCTTCCTTTGAGCTCGTTCATATGGGGCGACGTCTCTATGCTAGGGACCCTAGAGGAGGAACCTCTGCGTGTATTGTTCTGGTGTTAGCCCTAGTAGCGGTGTTTGTAGATAACCCTGTGTGCATAGAGAAGTGTTCCCTTCGGGTGGAACTGCCTGGGGAGACGATAGAGCTAGGGTCTTCTATGTGCGTGGCTGGGGATAGCGAGGGAGAAGACCGGGTTAGCCTGGTTCTGAAGCAAGCTAGTGATGCATACGGTGAGTACCGAGTAGGACTGACACAAGCATAGTCGCATGACCGGCTAAAACATTGGTCTCGCCAGCCTGCAAAAGATCCTGAGAGATATTAATCCGCATATTCAATAATCGCACGCATAACTAATCACTCACGCATCCTGCATCCACCATCCACCCACCATGTTTGCCTAGTGCTCCAAATAGTTGCAAAAGAGTTTGGGTGCCTGAGCCACCCCCGGGTGAGTGCTCGTGCACTGTTCATATTCCGAATTTGAATAGTAGCGAGTATTTTGAATAGTGCCGCAGATTTGAATAGTGAACGCTGAATTGGAATAGTGTTGTGAATAGTACTCGTGAATTTTAAATTTGAATTCTAAATCCGAGTTAGTTTCCTAGTGTTTCCTGTAATATCTCTACCGTCATTATATTACAGCATCCTTGATTTGATGTTGGCACATCAATCATTCGGGTGTGGAAGACCATACCAAAGAATATCCAGAAGGATAATACCGTGCGCGATGGAGGACAGCGCAAAAGGAATATACAGTCACTCTACTATAGCCAGGACACTTATTGAAGCACGCAGCTCCTTCCAGCTATCCAGGCAACAGTAAAGGAGAATAATTGAAGACGCCAGAAGATAAGCATGAAGGACAATCCAGAAGGCTCCCTTCGCGCTATGAAGAGAGACGTCGGGCGCATTCATGCGGCATCTGACCGAAGACCACCAGCATCAGACACCGCACTCTCATCCACTAAAGGCTCCACTCCACTCCACCACTCCACCATCTCTGAACTCACACATACACCATGAAGACTACGATCTCAGGAGTTCTCTGAGTTCGTCCGCCTTTAGTACTAATACTCCACTTACATAGTAGCCACTCCACAATTGTAAATTAGAGAATAAAGGAAGTCCCCGTGATCTTCCTGCGCTTGTAAGGTAATCCCTAAGGTTTGTGCTAAGTGCTTGGGGTTTCAAGAAAGGGAAAGAAGTATGTAACCTTTCTCTATGGAAATGAATTAAGTTTTCCTGTTTTAATCACAGCCTTCCTTTGAGCTCGTTCATATGGGGCGACGTCTCTATGCTAGGGACGCTAGAGGAGGGACCTCTGCGTGTGTTGTTCTCAGGTTTGCCCTAGTAGCGGTGTTTGTAGAGAACCCTGTGTGTGTAGAGAAGTGTTCCCTTCGGGTGGAACTGCCTGGGGAGACGATAGAGCCTGGGTCTTCTGTGTGCATGGCTGGGGATAGCGAGGGAGAAGACCGGGTTAGCCTAGTTCTGAAGCGAGCTAGCGATGCATACGGTGAGTACCGAGTAGGACTGACACAAGCATAGTCGCACGACCGGCTAAAACATTGGTCTCGCCAGCCTGCAAAAGATCCTGAGAAATATTAATCCGCATATTCAATAATCGCACACATAACAAATCACTCACGCATCCTGCATCCACCATCCACCCACCATATTTGTCTAGTGCTCCAAATAGTTGCAAAAGAGTTTGGGTGCCTGAGCCACCCCCGGATGAGTGCTCGTGCACTGTTCACATTACGAATTTGAATAGTAGCGAGTATTTTGAATAGTGCCGTGAATTTGAATAGTGAACGCTGAATTGGAATAGTGTTGTGAATAGTACTCGTGAATTTTAAATTTGAATTCTGAATCCGAGTTAGTTTCCTAGTGTTTGCTGTAATATCTCTGCCGTCGTTATATTACAGCATCCTTGATTTGATGTTTGCACATCAATCATTCGGGTGTGGAAGACCATACCAAAGAATATCCAGAAGGATAATACCGTGCGCGATGGAGGACAGCGCAAAAGGAATATACAGTCACTCTACTATAGCCAGGACACTTATTGAAGCACGCAGCTCCTTCCAGCTATCCAGGCAACAGTAAAGGAGAATAATTGAAGACGCCAGAAGATAAGCATGAAGGACAATCCCGAAGGCTCCCTTCGTGCTATAAAGAGAGACGTCGGGCGCATTCATGCGGCATCTGACCGAAGACCACCAGCATCAGACATCGCACTCTCATCCACTAAAGACTCCACTCCACTCCACCGCTCCACCATCTCTGCACTCACACATACACCATGAAGACTACGATCTCAGGAGTTCTCTGAGTTCGTCCGCCTTTAGTACTAATACTCCACTTACATAGTAGCCACTCCACAATTGTAAATTAGAGAATAAAGGAAGTCCCCATGATCTTCCTACGCTTATAAGGTAATCCCTAAGGTTTGTGCTAAGTGCTTGGGGTTTCAAGACAGGGAAAGCCGTATGTAAGCTTGCTCTGTGGAAATGAATCAAGTTTTCTAGTTTTAATCACAGCCTTCCTTTGAGCTCGTTCATATGGGGCGACGTCTCTATGCTAGGGACCCTAGAGGAGGAACCTCTACGTGTGTAGTTCTGGTGTTGGCCCTGGTAGCGGTGTTTGTAAAGAACCCTGTGTGCATAGAGTTGTGTTCCCTTCGAGTGGAACTGCCTGGGGAGACGATAGAGCCTGGGTCTTCTATGTGCGTGGCTGGGGATAGCGAGGGAGAAGACCGGGTTAGCCTGGTTCTGAAGCGAGCTAGCGATGCATACGGTGAGTACCGAGTAGGACTGACACAAGCATAGTCGCACGACCGGCTAAAACATTGGTCTCGCCAGCCTGCAAAAGATCCTGAGAAATATTAATCCGCATATTCAATAATCGCACACATAACAAATCACTCACGCATCCTGCATCCACCATCCACCCACCATATTTGTCTAGTGCTCCAAATAGTTGCAAAAGAGTTTGGGTGCCTGAGCCACCCCCGGGTGAGTGCTCGTGCACTGTTCATATTCCGAATTTGAATAGTAGCGAGTATTTTGAATAGTGCCGCAGATTTGAATAGTGAACGCTGAATTGGAATAGTGTTGTGAATAGTACTCGTGAATTTTAAATTTGAATTCTAAATCCGAGTTAGTTTCCTAGTGTTTCCTGTAATATCTCTACCGTCATTATATTACAGCATCCTTGATTTGATGTTGGCACATCAATCATTCGGGTGTGGAAGACCATACCAAAGAATATCCAGAAGGATAATACCGTGCGCGATGGAGGACAGCGCAAAAGGAATATACAGTCACTCTACTATAGCCAGGACAATTATTGAAGCACGCAGCTCCTTCCAGCTATCCAGGCAACAGTAAAGGAGAATAATTGAAGACGCCAGAAGATAAGCATGATGGACAATCCAGAAGGCTCCCTTCGTGCTATAAAGAGAGACGCCGGGCGCATTCATGTGGCATCTGACCGAAGACCACCAGCATCAGACATCGCACTCTCATCCACTAAAGACTCCACTCCACTCCACCGCTCCACCATCTCTGCACTCACACATACACCATGAAGACTACGATCTCAGGAGTTCTCTGAGTTCGTCCGCCTTTAGTACTAATACTCCACTTACATAGTAGCCACTCCACAATTGTAAATTAGAGAATAAAGGAAGTCCCCATGATCTTCCTGCGCTTATAAATTAATCCCTAAGGTTTGTGCTAAGTGCTTGGGGTTTCAAGGAAGGGAAAGCCGTATGTAAGCTTGCTCTGTGGAAATGAATTAAGTTTTCCTATTTTAATCACAGCCTTCCTTTGAGCTCGTTCATATGGGGCGACGTCTCTATGCTAGGGACCCTAGAGGAGGAACCTCTACGTGTGTAGTTCTGGTGTTGGCCCTGGTAGCGGTGTTTGTAAAGAACCCTGTGTGCATAGAGTAGTGTTCCCTTCGAGTGGAACTGCCTGGGGAGACGATAGAGCCTGGGTCTTCTATGTGCGTGGCTGGGGATAGCGAGGGAGAAGACCGGGTTAGCCTGGTTCTGAAGCGAGCTAGCGATGCATACGGTGAGTACCGAGTAGGACTGACACAAGCATAGTCGCACGACCGGCTAAAACATTGGTCTCGCCAGCCTGCAAAAGATCCTGAGAAATATTAATCCGCATATTCAATAATCGCACATATAACTAATCACTCATGCATCCTGCATCCACCATCCACCATCCACCCACCATATTTGCCTAGTGCTCCAAATAGTTGCAAAAGAGTTTGGGTGCCTGAGCCACCCCCGGGTAAGTGCTCATGCACTGTTCATATTACGAATTTGAATAGTAGCGAGTATTTTGAATAGTGCCACGAATTTGAATAGTGAACGCCGAATTAGAATAGTGTTTGTATAGTACTCGTGAATTTTAAATTTGAATTCTGAATCCGAGTTAGTTTCCTAGTGTTTGTTGTAATATCTCTACCATGGTTATATTACAGCATCCTTGATTTGATGTTTGCACATCAATCATTCGGGTGTGGAAGACCATACCAAAGAATATCCAGAAGGATAATACCGTGCGCGATGGAGGACAGCGCAAAAGGAATATACAGTCACTCTACTATAGCCAGGACAATTATTGAAGCACGCAGCTCCTTCCAGCTATCTAGGCAACAGTAAAGGAGAATAATTGAAGATGCTAGAAGATAAGCATGAAGGACAATCCAGAAGGCTCCCTTCGCGCTATAAAGAGAGATGCCGGGCGCATTCATGCGGCATCTGACCGAAGACCACCAGCATCAGACATCGCACTCTCATCCACTAAAGACTCCACTCCACTCCACCGCTCCACCATCTCTGCACTCACACATACACCATGAAGACTACGATCTCAGGAGTTCTCTGAGTTCGTCCGCCTTTAGTACTAATACTCCACTTACATAGTAGCCACTCCACAATTGTAAATTAGAGAATAAAGGAAGTCCCCATGATCTTCCTACGCTTATAAGGTAATCCCTAAGGTTTGTGCTAAGTGCTTGGGGTTTCAAGGAAGGGAAAGCCATATGTAAGCTTGCTCTGTGGAAATGAATTAAGTTTTCTAGTTTTAATCACAGCCTTCCTTTGAGCTCGTTCATATGGGGCGACGTCTCTATTCTAGGGACCCTAGAGGAGGAACCTCTGCATGTGTTGTTTTGGTGTTAGCCCTAGTAGCGGTGTTTGTAGATAACCCTGTGTGCACAGAGAAGTGTTCCCTTCGGGTGGAACTGCCTGGGGAGACGATAGAGCTAGGGTCTTCTATGTGCGTGGCTGGGGATAGCGAGGGAGTACCTAGTATTACTGACACAAGCATAGTCGCATGACCAGCTAAGACATTGGTCTCGCCAGCCTGCAAAAGATCCTGAGAAATATTAATCCGCATATTCAATAATCGCACACATAACAAATCACTCACGCATCCTGCATCCACCATCCACCCACCATATTTGCCTAGTGCTCCAAATAGTTGCAAAAGAGTTTGGGTGCCTGAGCCACCCCCGGGTGAGTGCTCGTGCACTGTTCATATTCCGAATTTGAATAGTAGCGAGTATTTTGAATAGTGCCGTGAATTTGAATAGTGAACGCTGAATTGGAATAGTGTTGTGAATAGTACTCGTGAATTTTAAATTTGAATTCTGAATCCGAGTTTGTTTCCCAGTGTTTGCTGTAATATCTCTGTCGTGCAACAGTGGCATCGGAAGATAATACTACATGCTAGAATCCTTGATTTGATGTTTGCAACATCAATCATTCGGGCATGGAAGACCATACCAAGAGTTATCCAGAAGGGCACGTAATGACACTATAGTCAGGACAATTATTGAAGCACGCAGCTGCTCAAATTTGCCCGAGCAATAGTAAAGGGGAATAATTGAATAGACACCAGAAGACTTAAGCATGAAGTAACTCCAGAAGATAAGCATGAAGGACAATCCAGAGGCTCCCTTTGCGCTATATAAAGAGAGACGCCAAAGCATTCATGCAACATCGAAACGAAGACCACCACCATCGGACACCGCACTCTCATCATCCATCAAGACTCCACTCCACTCCACCACTCCACTTTCCCACATACAAAGATGAATAGCATGACCTCGTAAGAACTCGAGAATCATCCACCACAAATAGTAATACTCCACTACCGTTGTATTACTCCACCACTATCTATAAATTAGAATAAACGAAGTCCCCGTGATCTTCCTGTGCTTGTAAGGTAATCCCTAAGGTTTGTGCTAAGTGCTTGGAGTTTCTTGAAAGGTAAAGCCGTATGTAAGCTTGCTCTGTGGAAATGACCTAAGCTTTCCTATTTTTAATCTCTACCTTCCTTTAAGCTCGTTCATATGGGGCGATCTCTGTATGCTAGGGACCCTAGAGGAGAAACCTCTGCGTGTGTTGTTCTCTTGTTAGCCCAGGTAGCGGTGTTTGTAGAGAACCCTATGTGCACAGATAAGTGTTTCCTTTGGGTGGAACTGCCTAGGGAGACGATAGAGCCTAAGTCCTGTGTGTGCATGGCTGAGGATAGTGAGGGAGAAGACCGGGTTAGCCTAGTTCTGAAGCGAGCAAGTGATGCATATGGTGAGTACTGAGTAGGACTGACACAAGCATAGTCGCACGACCGGCTGAAACGTTGGTCTCGCCAGCCTGCAAAATATCCTGAGAAATATTAATCCGCATACGCATATTCACTAATCACGCACGCATCCTGTATCCACCATCCATAAAGCAAAACAAGTGGTCCAAATAGTTACGCCGCATAGTGCTTGAATAGTGAGAAAGTTGGGTGCCTAAGCCACTCCCGGTTGAGTGCTCGTGTACTGTTCATATTCCAATTTTTGAATAGTAGCGAGTATTTTGAATAGTGCCGCGAATTTGAACAGTGAATGCTGAATCTAAATAGTGCTATGAATAGTAACTCAAGAATTTTAAATTTGAATTCTGAATCTGAGGTAGTTTCCCAGTGTTTACTGGAATATCTCCGTAGTGCAACAATGGTATCAGAGCCTGGTTATTATTATTTGAGTTTGAGGGATTTACTTATATTGTCAAGTTTTAAAAGTTTGTCAGTACAGCCTCAGTCAAATACTTTACTTATAATGAAAACTTTAGGTAGGCAGATTCAATATTATGAGAAAAAATTAAGTAAGATTTCAGATGAATATAATACGTCTATGCTATGTGAATGGTCTACTATAAGAGAAAAAGAACTCTACTTTAGACGAGAAATATATAGACTTAATAATATCAAGAAAGATAGAGAACTAAAAAATAAATATTTTAAAACACCTGTGGTGATAAAGAAACAGGAAGATGAGTTAAAAACTAAAGACAAAGAGACTCATAAAGTTAAAAAAGTTGTGCAGATAAATAATATTGAATACATTACAAATGAAGAAGAGCAATGGGTGATTAATAATAAGTTTTTATTAGAAAGTTATGAAGAAGAAGAAAATAATACTCAGAGTTACCAAGATTTTATAGACTCTTTAGATGATGAAGAGTTACGCAATCTAGATAATGCAATGGAAGGGTTAGATATAATATCTGAGAATATTAATAGTTCAATAGAAACAAAGACTGAATTAATGGATCAAGATGACTGTGAGCACGACCGGATAAAAGGAAGAGGTGATTATAATATAAAATGTGCTTTCTACATATATTATCCTAGTCAGGAAAATAGATTCACATGCAACATATGTTTAAAGCAAGCTTGTTCCTCATGTTTAAGAACCAATAACCAAAAATGAAGACAAGAAGTAGTGCTAGAACCAGAAGATAAATTATTAGCAAGCAGAGTTAGAAATTTAGAGAATAGAATAAATAGCTTAGAAGCAGAATCAGAAGAGCTAAAGAGTAAAATAGAACTCAATGAAGCTAATAAGTTAGAAGAAAATCATAGAGGCCTTACCGAGTTAAAGGATCAAGCAATGTTAAATAAAAAATGATAAAGCGATACAATTAAAAGAAGCCCTAATAAACTTTGGTAGCAAATATATAGTAAGATTACCATTTTAAGAAATTAAAGGAATAAGAGTACCCATAAAAGTAAAATTAACACCTAATATCTCCTATAAAATATTAGCATTAGTAGACACTGGTTGTATAGAAAATATTATACATGATAAATATTTTGTAAAATGTCCAGAAATAGTTCATACAATAGATCAAGATAAAGCAGAAATATCTACTGATATGTCTGGGATAAAAAAGGTTCATAATGAACTAGCTTATCACGTTGAAGTACAAATAAATAACACAAAATATATAATTGATGTCGGCACGAAATTTCGTCTCATGCCGAGGGCACACGAGCAAGCCAGAATGGTCTGCTTGATGGAGCTGGAGATCCGCCTAGCTTCAGCGTAGGGATGGTCGATCCTGCGCACTCCTCCTGAGACGTGCCAGTCAATTTGACCCTGCAATTTACAAGGAAAGAAAGCTAATCAGTAATTTAAGGCGGAATATGCCGGTGTTGCCAGACAGTCCCGAATGTGCGGCTCTGAGAGCCGATATGAAAGGAAATCGACTAAATAGTCGATTCCAACATACTCATAAAGATAAATCAATTAAAGCTTATGGAAGATAAATCAGTTATTGCTCAGGATAGAACTCGTTATTTAGACAAACATTAGTCAATGGCAAGAGGATGTCAACAATGATTAGTTTATGCTGAGCCAATGACTGCAAGTAACCGAATCCCTTTTATATAAATGAAACAGCTCATCACCATTTAACCATTTAATAAAGATAAATCTAATGAACTTATTAGATCTCATCTATCGCTATGACCAGTGGGGCATGAGGTAGAATCATGCAGGCCGTAGAAACAATAATAGACTCGACGATCCTAACTTATTACCAATATCAGTGGGGCATGAGGCAGAATCATGCAGGCCGTAATACAATAATAAGATCATGGGGCTAACACATATCTCAACCTATCTCTACTTCAACGGTCTCGTGACATAAACTGTTTGTGAAAGCACTTAATATCGGCTAAAACAGCCGATTCAGGCATAGCGCACAGTTAAGGTCATACCCTCTCAGGAATAGATCTATCAAATAACGATCACCATTCCACAGTGCTAACAGTGGGGTGTGAAGCAGAATCACACAGGCCGTGATATCGGGCCATAGGATGGTTTTGGCTAGCCAATAGATCTACTCAAGATCAGACATGCCTTAACCGCACGCTATGCACGATTAAGATTGACATAAAACAACCGATAAAACATAACTCATCGTTTAAAGTGCAGATTAGATCAAATTTAGATTAACAAACGATGGGTTAAACAGAATATAAGTCCGATCTAGATCAATCCCAATCGGGCAAAGTGATATTGCTGTAATTAAATAAATAATGGAAGCAATAAGCAATATCGGTAACTTAATGAATCTATCCGAAGGAACGCTACCCTTAGATAGAGCCGATAACTTGACCTTAATCTAGTTCGAGCAGTGGAGGTCGACCGGATCGATGCAGCCGTAATTGAACTAGACAAGAGTCGATAACTAGCTTATACCAGAGTCGCAGTGGAGGTCGACTAGATCGATGAAGCCGTACGAACAGAAGTATAAGCCATGATGGTACTTACAGACAAGCAGTGGAGGTCGACCGGATTGTTGCAGCCGTACTTGCTGAAGAACTCGCCAAGATCTACTCTACTCCTACTCCTAAGGGGTGACCGGAGCCGAAAAAAGAAAGTAACTTGTATTTGATTGATTGTGTGTGTCTTTTACAATAGTCGGGTCCAATATTTATACCCGGAACCTACGCATGATTTCTACCTAATCATGACTCATCACAATTTTTGGCCCTAGATAAAACATTCCAAAATTAAGATAACTTGGACTCTAATCTTTCCCTTTTTGTAGAGTCCAACATGTCTTGCCTCAGCGCCGATCGTAGCCTTTGTCATTATCTGCCGGCGCTTTCTGAAGAAAGCCGATTCTAGTGTTGCGTTTGAATCAGCTGATACCGACCTACACGCAACTGATCCCCAGATGACATGATATTGGGAGCTTTCGAGTCCTTGCAAGTCCACTTCCAAATTTTAGTGTAAACAAATGCCCCCAATTTTGGGATAAAAGTAATTTTATTCTAAAATTATCATGTCTGTATCCCCAATAGGTCCACAGTCATGGGTAGAGAATCTTGATCTAGGGTCTTCTATTTGTCGCCGTCTATGTCAGTTCATGAGCCCATGCTTCAAAACTTTTACGAGAGCATCATTGCTTCACGGGCACTTGGATTTATCTTTCCAGGCCTGCTATAAAATGTCTATCTGACCCTCACGAGAGCAACTCAACAATTTAGCTATGTTTCGCTTCCATCTGCCCCCTCGAGTGCTTCTGCCTTCGCCGGACCCTCCATGGTCTATCCTTTTGCTATGAAGATCTTGAGCGGTTAGAAGAATTCTTGTGCATAGGGTGATCGTGTCGCTCATTCTAGCGCCTTTTCGAGCAAGAGGATCAGCCACTGCGGTTAGAAGAATTCTTGTGATATCACCTGAGTCTTCTCTCCATGCTCGTAGAGTTGTTCTAGTGTTTGCAAGGGCTAAAATGTGTGGACAACTTCCCCTTGTTTGCTCCACCAAACGTCCACCAGGAAAGCCACAGGCTTCTTTCCCACAGTTTCCCAGTTACTAAGAAATCAGCTGGGCATCTGTTAGGCGAGCGGTCTTTCCCCTTTTCCTGGCATAATTTTATCAATGGGCCGATGTGACTTGGTTCATGATGACCTTTGGCCTTGTGGGGACCCGGACTCCCTTCAATCCAAAGAAGCCTTGGTGGGTTGATCTCTGGTCGATGTAAATTCCTTGTATCCATCCCACAATATTTTGTAATTTGGGGAAGCAATAAGTCTGAATCTGTTATCTTTTCGTTATCTGTCCCCTAAATTCCTGGAGTGTCGATCCGTTTCCGTATCTGATTTTAATTTCACACCCCCAGCGAAATCTATCTTCTCGCTTTCCCGGGCTATATATACGGGCCATGGCTGTGGATCAAAAAACAACCCGCTTTGCCTCAAACCTTCTGCGTCTTTAGTATAGTTCCTGCTTTTTTGTATGTTTGAGATTATGGAGAACAGCAAGGGGTCTGGTGAGGAGGCCCTCAATGGATCTACATCATCGTGCTAATGCCTTCATCGCTAAGAGGATGCAACTTGGGGTGCTCCCATCGTTCCAGAGCAGAGAGCCAACTCTGCTCAGCCTTTGGGGTCATCTTCAGCACTAATTTGTCGCCAGCTTCCCCGCTATCTAAGGAGGTAGATCGACAATGACGATCTGCTGGCCTCCATCGATCGTACTAACCAAAATCTGATCAACTGCCTCTCCCTTGCAGAATCGGGTTTGGCCATGATTCAAGGCCGATCACCCCCTCAGGCTAGCCTAGTGGGGGAAAGGTTGGCCAGGGCTGAAGCCAGAATCATAGGTGAGACGTTTAGCACAATTTCCCCATCTTCTTCTTAATTTTTTCCTTCAAGATTTCTGATCATTCTTTCCTTAAATCCTTTAGATCTAACTGCTTAGTTGGAAAGCCTTCGATCGGCTACGGATCATGCAGTGGGATTTGTCAATGCCAGGGGCGCCAATCTGATGGTTCGCTTGCATGACATCCTGAATCTTGTCAGGGAGGTCGCTCTTCATGGCGTTCATCATGGTGTCGCCATGGCCGGCACGCACAAGCCCGCCTGCCACAATCTTCGACTTCTTCCCCATGGTTTTCGAGACTTGGCGCACTCGGGAGCATGAGCGCTTGGTTGAGGATTTCCTTAGCGCCACCAACTCTATAGCCTTCAACACCTCGGCCGATGATATAGTAAGCAAAAGTGTTTTCCGGCCCGTAGCTTGTAATAGGTGATATTTAGCAAACAATTTCCTTGTATTGAGTGATTTTCCTTTGTTTCAGTATTTCATACTATACGAATCACCTCGTCCGTGTTTGCTTCGCTCCTATAGGCGTATACACACATCGTATCGGCTCTACCCCTTCGGGTTTATTTTTGCACTAGAGGATATACCTTTCCAATATCGGCTATTAGAGCTGACGACTGAACAAATCGGTTATTAAGTATTGATCCAAACGCTAGGGTAATATTTCTTTAAATATTTCCCATTGATTGCTCTGCCAAACTCTTCCTCTCCTCTTAGTGTTTCCAAAATATAAGCATTACCAGGCGCACAATGTTTGATCCGATAAGATCCTTCCCAATTAGGTGACCATTTGCCGAATTTACTGTCATTCGACCCGATCGGCAATTTCACTTTTCATACCAAGTCTCCTTCAAAAAATTGCTTAATCTTGACCTTTTTATTGTAATATTTTGCAATCCTCAGTTTATTGGCTTCGATATTTTCAAGAGCACGTAGCCGAAGGCAACTCAAGTCCTCTAAGTTATCTATCATAAGATTCTTGTAGACTTCGGCTGACAAATCATTTTGTAATGTAACACACCTCGATCCAATCTGAGCTTCCCATGGAAGAACTGCATTATGGCCATACACAAGTTCATAAGGCGACATTTTAATTGATCCATGATAGGCCATCCTGTATGCCCATAGTGCCTCATTAAGCGTTGAATGCCATTTCCTTGGCTGTTCTTCAATCTTTTTCTTGATCAGCTTAATCATAATCTGATTGGACACCTCTGCCTGGCCATTAGCCTAAGCATAGTAAGGAGAAGAATTTAGTAGCTTGATTCCTATACTGGCAGCAAAATCTCCTAACTCCTCTGATGTGAACACTGTCCTCTGATCGGTAGTTATAGTTTGAGGAATTCTAAAATGATACACAATGTGCTCCTTGACAAAATCAACCATGTTCTTTGAAGTTACCCTCTTCAAAGGAATTGCCTCAACCCATTTAGTGAAGTAATCTGTTGCTACCAATATGAACTTATGTCCTTTGCTTGAGGGCGGAAAAATCTAGCCAATTAAATTAATTCCCCAACCTCGAAACGGCCATGGCTTGATTATTGGATTCATGGCCGATGTAGGCGATTTCTGGATATTACCAAAACATTGACAATCCTAGCACCCTTTGTAATATTCAAACAATCTTCCAATATTGTTGGCCAGAAATATCCAGTTCTGCGAATAATCCACTTCATCTTATAAGCCGATTGATGAGCTCCACATATTTCTTCATGCACCTCGCCCATCAACACCTTAGCTTCTTCTTGATTTAGGCATTTGAGTAATACTCCATCGACTGTTTTGTAATACAGCTGATCATTCAGTAAAACATACTTAGTCGATTTATACCTTAGCTTTCTGGCAACTTTCTGTGATGGATTTCTAAGGTAGTCGGCTATTTTGACTCTGCAATCATCATTCGAGGCTTCACTACTCAAGTCTTCTCGAAATACTCGATATCCTGACGCACTTTGAGCTAGACGATTAGCCTCTTGGTTTTGTGCTCTCGGAATATGTTGGAAAGAGACATGAAGAAATTCTTTGAGCAACTTTTGGCACTCATCATAGTACCCTTTCAAAGTATCTTCTTTGCACTCATATAGGCCGATCAATTGATTAATAATTAACTATGAATCTCCAAATACTTTGATTGCTTTGGCCTTTACTTCATGAAGAACTTGAAGTCCCATAAGAATAGCTTCATACTTCGCTTGGTTGTTGGTAATCATTGGTTCAGTTAGAAGAGCGAACTCAAAACTTGCCCCTCGAGGCGAAATAATAACAATACCAATGCCACCACCTTGCTTGCATAATGATCCATCAAAGAATAACGTCCAAGGCATTGGCTCTACATAACCAATGTTTGGCTTATGATGCTGGGTGACAAAATCGGCCATTATTTGTCCTTTGACTGCTTTAGCCGATTCGTACTTCAAGTCAAATTCTAACAACGCAAGGATCCACTTTCCCACTCTCCCATTCAGTATTGGCATTGATAACATGTGCCTGATCACATCAGCCTTGGAAACAACCGTACATTCGGCTGATAATAAGTAGTGTCGTAACTTAGTGAAAGAGAAATATAAGCACAAGCATAACTTTTCGGTGGGAGAATATCTTGTTTCTGGATCCAGGAGCCTTCTACTCAGATAGAAAATAACTCGCTCTTTTCCTTCAAATTCTTGCATCAAGGCCGATCTAATTGTCTTGTCATCAGCCGATATGTACAACTTAAAAGGCTTACCTTGCTGAGGAGGGACCAGCACAGGTGGTCTCTTCATGTATTCTTCTATCTCTTCAAATGCCTTTTGTTGTATGTCACCCCACTAGAATTCTTGATCATTTTTCAACTTCAACAAGGGAGAAAACGGCAGGATCTTTTTCGACAAATTTGAAATGAATCTTCCGATGAAATTAATCTTACCAAGCAGAGATTGCAATTCTGTCTTAGTAGTTGGGGGAACTACCTCATCAATTACTTTTACGCTTTTCTGACCAACTTCGATTCCTCTCTCGTGGACCATAAAACCCAAGAATTGTCCAGCTGACACTCCAAAAGCACACTTATTACGATTCATCTTTAGACCATGTTTTCTTGTGCATTCCAGAGTCTCTCGCAAATCAGCTAAATGCTCTTTGTACCCTTTGGATTTTATCATCACATCATCGATGTAGATTTCAACAATTCTACCAATCAACTTATGAAAAATGTAATTCATTGCCCATTGATAAGCTGCACCGGCATTCTTCAGACCAAAGGTCATCACAACCCACTAGAATAAACCAATTGCGCCAGGGCACCTGAAAGCGGTTTTTGTTATGTCTTCCTCAGCCATGAAAATTTGGTTATACCCTGCATTTCCGTCCATAAAACTAATGACCTTGTGCCTGGCTGCTGCATCTACTAACATATCAGCTATTGGCATCGGATAACCATCCATGGGCATGGCTTTGTTCAGATCCCTGAAATCGATGCAAACTCTTAATTTTTCATTCTTCTTATATACAGGGACAACATTCGATATCCACTTTGCATATCGGCACGGTCAGATAAACTTCGCCTCTAGTAACCTTTCAGTCTCCTTTTTTATATCATCAAGCATGTTCGGATTGAATCTCCTTGGAGCCTGTTTAAATGGCCGATATCCAGGTTTGATTGACAACCGATGTTCGACAATTAACCGGTCTAGACTAGGTATTTCATAGTACTTCCAAGCAAAACAGTCTTTAAATTCCTTTAACAAATCAACTAATTCTCATTTATACTCAGGGTCCAACTTGGCACTTACATACATCGGCGTAGGTCTATCTCTAGAGCCAACATCTACTTCTAATTCATCGGCCGACGTGAAACCATGTCCTAGTTTGCCATCTTTACCATCTACTAGATTATCCATTAAGACAAATTTTCAAAGCCGATTGCTTGGATCGACTGTTGGCTTTCATCGTTGATTCTAATGAAGCCTCCTTCCCATGACTTGCCAGAAAAGCATTCAAAGTCTCCTAGCTCCTAAAAGACTAGATCGGCTGTTGCGATACTTACAGACTCATTAGCACGAACTAGTTCAACATTATCTCCATGCCATTGAATCAAACACTGATGCATGGTCAATGGTACACAACAGTTTGCATGAATCCAATCATGACCATGGAGCAAACTGTATGACCCATTTCCATCGATGACAAAGAACGTGGTGAGCAGAGTCTTACTTCCGATTGTCAGTTCGACATTCATTGCCCCCTGGATCTTAGATGCATTGCCCCCAAAGTCCTTAAGCATCATGTCAGTCTCCATCAGATCTCCTGATCCCTTGCCAAGTTTACGAAAAGTGGTGTAAGGCAAGAGATTGACAGAAGCGCCTCCGTCCACCAACATCTTGTTCATCGGCTTCCCATCAACCAAACATTTTACATATAAAGCATTTAGGTGCCGATGCTTGACTGGTTTATCAAATATTGCCTACCGTATAACCGTTAACTTGGCAACCATCTCCTCATACTCCGATTCATCAAAATCCGAATAAACTTCTTGATCTGTCGGAGCTCTGAACTCTGATGGCAACAGAAAAGCCATCTGAATATTAGCCGACGGTTGCTTTCTATCGGCTGTTTGCTTAGTACGCCATACTTGAGGTTTACCAGATGCCCGAGCCTGTTCCAACTCTCTGTTCCTTAGGCGTTGCACCCTTCTCTTCCAGCTTCTTCTTAAACCTCCTGGACACCATTGGCCTTCTTGCCAAACATATCTTCTTTCGTTGCCTTCTTCTTCATAATCAGCCCAATCTTGATCAACAACTCTTTTTCCCAGCCGATCATGAACGCTTCCATTTTTAAGCGCCAATCCATGTCATTATGGTGATGTGCATCTTGAGCATGGATAGACCGGCGGTTGGCTTGAGATTGCCTAAACTCCTAATACTGATCACTGCACTCTGGACAGTTACTCCTGGTAGGCAACTTCAAACATTCGTTCCAGCAATGTCTGAAGAAAGAACAATTCCAATGCAATTCAGTTTGCCTTCTTTCGTACCTCTCTTTTTCCTGTTGACTTTGGTATTCTTGCCTTTCCAACCAACGTTGATAATCCTTTTCCCTCTGCCGCTGCCATTTATTCAACAGAATTTGAGATGTAACCCGTGGCTTTGTCGCCCCTTCCTTTGATGTTTCTCCCTGCTCATATCGGCTCTTTTGCCTATCACAACGTCTTTTAATTTCCCTGTATTCGTCGGCCGATATTTGCATCTTGGGATCGACTGTTCCAGCTTCTCTTGATTTGGTTGATGTTAGGACCTTAGTCTTCCCTTTGAGCAGCCTAGCATCAACCATGTTTTGATCTCCATGGAAAGGATTATCATCAACTTTCATCTTCCGAGGCGTATCAAATTTGAGCCTTCCTTGCTGAATAGGCCTCTGTATATGTTACCGAAAAATTCTGCATTCATTAGTGGAATGAGAAGTAGCGTTATGGAACTTGCAGAATCTCTTATTCTTTAACTGATCTGGATGCAACATGACATGATTATCGGGCAACTTGATCTGCCCCTTCTCAAGCAAGAAATTGAAGAGCTTGTCTGATTTTGTAACATCAAAGTCATAGCTCTCATCGACTCCTCTTCCCCAAGGATTTGGCACCATTACTGTTTTCTTGCCCCAATTCCATTCAGCCGTAGCAACCTCTTCTTCTTCATCTTCATAACCGTTATCGACTGAGTATGGATTATAAGCTTCAGCCACTATGGTACTCTTCTAGAATCGGGTATCTTCGCGTATACTCTGGAATTGGCTATTGAGCACTGCCACTCGTTGAGCCTATTGACCCAAGTTGTCAAATTCTTGTCCCAGCTAGTTGATCATCAGCCAAGTTCAATGAGAAGCATAAGTTCCTAGTCTCTCAGAACCTCTGAAGAAACTCAGTGTCCGATTCATTAGTCTTCTGCCTTATAGTTGTCAGATCGGTAATCTTCTTTTCTCCAGTCCTAGTATAAAAATATATATGAAATTTCTTTTCTAGATCAGTCCAATTAGCAATGGAGTTGATTGGCAGTGATGAAAACCAAGTGAAGGCTGGCCCTAACAGGGACAAGGAGAAGAAATGGACTCGATGGGCCTCCTCAACTGATGCTTCGCCCAATTGTGTAAGATACCGACTGATATGCTCTATTATGCTTGTACTGTCTTGGCCAGTGAACTTAGCAAACTCTAGAAGCCTATAATTTGTTGGAAGATAGACTAAAGCATACCACTCTGGATATGGGCGTTTGTACGAAAAGGTTAGCCCTTTTGGCTTCAGACCGAACTGATTCTTCATCATCTTAGTCACCTTCAGCAACAGCTCGTCAGCATGTGAATTTGGATTTCTCAGCACCTACTGACCCATCTGTGGATTGAAATCCTGTGTGCCTTGATACCCTAGATTCAGAATCATGTGAAGGGTGTTATAATCTATGCGATAATGATACCCTTGTGGAATCTCTATCTGCTGGGTCCTTTGCTGGTTTGCTGCTTGAAGTCTCTGGTTATAGATATGAGGATCTATATCTCTACGGATCCTTTGAACTGATGGTGCTATTTTTTGAGCCGATGATGGTATGTGGCCCGATGTGCCAAAATTAATCACTTGGTTCTGACCTTATCCCGATGGCTGTTGCACATGCTGTACTAATGGTCAAGGATTATACTGTGTCTGATTCGTAGTAGTACCTTAAGCTTGTTTAGACGAACCCTGAACTGTCTGGACATCATAATTGCCAGCTGGTGCTACTTCTTGATGGCTGGTACAGACTTGATTAGTCCCTTGGGTCAATGGATGTAGAATGTTGTAATAAGCTGGCCCAACTTGACCAACTGGAAACCCATGAATCACCTCTTTCATGGCGTTGTGGAATGTGTCTAAGAAAGCTTCATTATGGCTTGATATGGCATCATGAACAGATTTGTTTACAATTTCCGTAAAGAAACGTCTGTCTTCAGCTTCAATTGTATCTGTCTGTCCGTGCAATCGAACTCTTGGTAGTGGATATTTCTGAACAATTATGTTGTCACGTGTTTTGATGTAGGACAACAAACACTTGTTCTGAAACTCTTCTATAGTTTTGCCGATGACAACTTTATCTCCATCAGGTAGATCTTCATAATGTACCATAAGGATGTCGTTGTTATTGTGAATCGCCATGACGATTGTGGTGTCCCACCGGGCATGCCAAGAACATGTGTTGGCATGAAATTTCATCCTATGTCGAGGGCACACAAGCAAGCCAGAAGGGTCCGCTCGATGGAGCTGGAGATCCGCCTAGCTTCAGCACAGGGATGGTCGATCCTACGCACTCCTCCCGAGACGTGCCAGTTAATTTGACCCTGCAATTGATAAGGAGAGAAAGCTAATCAGTAATTTAAGGCGGAACATGTCGGTGTTGCCAGACAGTCCTGAATGTGCGGCTCTAAGAGCCGATATGGAAGGAAATCGACTAAATAGTCGATTCCAGCATACTGATAAAGATAAATCAATTAAAGCTTATGGAAGGTAAATCGGTTATTGCTCAGGATAGATCTCGTTATTTAGACAAACATTAGTCAATGGCAAGAGGATGTCAACAATGATTAGTTTATGCTGGGCCAATGACTACAAGTAACCGAATCCCTTTTGTATAAATAAAACAGCTCATCACCATTTAACCATTTAATAAAGATAAATCTAATGAACATATTAGATCTCATCTATCGCTATGACTAGTGGGGCATGAGGCAGAATCATGCAGGCCGTAGAAACAACAATAGACTCGACGACCCTAACTTATTACCAATATCAGTGGAGCATGAGGCAGAATCATGTAGGCCGTAATACAATAATAAGATCATGGGGCTAACACATCTCTCAACCTATCTCTACTTCAACGGTCTCGTGACGTGAACTGTTCTTGAAAGCACTCGATATCGGCTAAAACAGCCGATTCAGGCATAGCACACAGTTAAGGTCATACCCTCTCAGGAACAGATCTATCAAATAACGATCACCACTCCATAGTGCTAACAGTGGGTTGTGAGGAAGAATCACACAAGCCATGATAACAGGCCGTGGGACGATTTTCGCTAGCCAATAGATCTACTCAAGATCAGACATGCCTTAACCGCACACTATGCACGATTAAGATTGACATAAATAGCCGATAAAACATAACTCATCGTTTAAAGTGTAGATTAGATCAAATTTAGATTAACAAACGATGGGTTAAATAGAATATAAGGCCGATCTAGATCAATCCTAATCGGACGAAGTGATATTGATGTAATTAAATAAATAATGGAAGCAATAAGCAATATCGGTAACTTAATGAATCTATCCGAAAGAACGCCACCCTTAGATAGAGCTGATAACTTGACCTTAATCTAGTTTGAGCAGTAGAGGCCGATTGGATCAATGCAACCGTAGTTGAACTAGATAAGAGTTGATAACTAGCTTATACCAGAGTCGCAGTGGAGGTCGACCGGATTGATGCAGCCGTACGAACAGAAGTATAAGCCATGATGGTACTTATAGACAAGAAGTGGAGGTCGACCGGATCAATGCAGCCATACTTGTTGAAGAACTCACCGAGATCTACTCTACTCCAACTCCTAAGGGGTGGCCGGAGCCGAAAAAAGTAAGTAACTTGTATTTGATTGATTGTGTGTGTCTTTTACAATAGCCGCGGTCCAATATTTATACCCGGAACCTACGCATGATTCCTACCTAATCACGACTCATCACAATTTTTGGCCCTAGAGAAAATATTCCGAAATTAAGATAACTTGGACTCTAATCTTTCCCTTTTTGCAGAGTCCAACATGTCTTGCCTCGTTGTCGATCGTAGCCTTTGTCATTATCTGCCGGCGCTATCTGAAGAAAGCCAATTCTAGCATTTGAATCAGCTGATACCGACCTGCACGCAACTGATCCCCTAATGACATGATCTTGGGAGCTTTCGAGTCCCTGCAAGTCTACTTCCAAATTTTGGTGTAAACAATGGATGAAATTACAATAAGAGATCTATCTATGATACATGATGATATGATATTAGGATTAAGATTTTTACAATTCTCTTTGCAAACAATAGTCATACATGAGCAAGGAATAACATTTATCCCTTATCAAGACAACATTCCATATATAACAGAAGTACGAAAAACTATAAATTCTAATCTAGGAAAGACCAATTTAGAACTACAAGGATCTAATGAAAATGTCCCTGATAATTATATAGATGAAGAGCTAGGTGAAAATATAGAAGAATTTCATATAACAAACTCATGTATAGAATGTATCAGTCTGCAATCATTAGCACCAAATTGGTATAAAGATATAAAATCTAAAAAGGATATAGATAAAATTGTAAGAAGATTGGAAGATGTTCAGATAATCGGAGAAATACCAATGAAGCATTGGGATAAAAATGGTATAGTATGTAAGATTAACATAATAAATCCTGACTATATAATCAAGACAAACCCTATAGAAGCAACACCTAAAGATATAGAAGAATTTAAAATGCATATCGAAGAATTACTAAAATTAGGAGCTATAAGAGAAAGCCGAAGTCCTCATAGATCAGCTTCATTTATAGTTAGAAATCTTGTTGAAATAGCTAGAGGAAAGTCAAGAATGGTTATTAATTATAAAAGACTAAATGATAATACTATAGATGATGCTTATAATATCCCAAATAAGCAAGAATGGATAATTAGAATACAAGGAAGTAAATATTTCTCAAAATTTGATTTAAAAGCTAGGTTTTGGCAAGTAAAAATGGCAGAAGAATCAATAGAATGGACTGCTTTCACATGTCCTCAAGGTCATTTTGAATTGCTAGTAATGCCCTTAGGATTAAAAAACGCCCTGCTTTATTTCAAAGAAAAATACAAAATATTTTAATGAAAATCAAGAATTCATATTAGTTTATATTGACGACTTATTAGTTTTCTCAAAATCCTATAAAGAGCATATAGCTCATTTGGAAACTTTCTTTAGAAAGGTAGAACAACATGGGTTAATATTGTCTAAAAGGAAAATGGAGATATGTAAGGAAAAAATAAATTTTTTAGGCCATGAAATAGGAGAGGGAAAAAATTATTTACAAGATCATATTGCAAAGAAAATCTTACAATTTCCACATGTCATGAATGATAAGAAAACCCTACAGCAATTCTTAGGAATAGTTAATTGCTATAAATTATATTGAAAATTTAGCTAAGCTAGCCGGTCCATTGTATGCAAAATCGAGAAAAAACAGGCAAAAACATTTTAATTCTAAAGATATAAAGTTAGTAAGAACTATTAAAGAAAAGGTTTAGGATTTAAAACCCCTAGAGTTACCTTTAGATGATAATTATTTCATTATAGAGACGGATGCATCCGAGTTAGGATGGGGTAAGATATTAAAGCAAAAACCACACAAGTACTCTCCAAAGTTTGAAGAAAAAATATGTAGGTAGGAAAATAAAAGCTAAAAGCAATAAACAATACGGAATGAGAAATTTTAGCTGTTATTAATATAATAAATGCTTTTAGATTATATCTAGGATTTAAAGAGTTCACATTTAGTTCAAATTTTGAATTTCAATAAATGTCAACTTCAAATAAGATTTTGAAACCTTAAATGGTTTCAAATAAGAAAGTCATAAAAATAAAAGTTGTTGAACACATCACTATCTACAACTTTTATTTTGGTTATTTTTTCATTTGACAAAATTTGAACAGTTGAAATTTTGAATTTCAATAAATGGCAACTTCAAACAAGATTTTGAAACCTTAAATGATTTCAACAATAAAAGTCGTGAACATAAAAATTGTTGAACTCATCACTATCTATAACTTTTATTTTGATCACTTCTTCATTTGACAAAGTATTAGTAAATATTGTTCACAAATTTACATATCACTCATAGTTTCATGAACTATACGAGAGAAATATTGATTTGTGAACAATGTTTACTATCACTTTGTCAGATGAAAAAATGACCAAAATAAAAGTTGTACATCTTGATGAGTTATACAACTTTGGTATTCATCACTTTTTCAGCTGAAATCATTTGGTGTTTCAAAATCTTGTTAGAACTTGTTATTTTTTAAAATTTGAAAAATTTAAATTGCTCAAACTTTGTCAAATAAAAAGAATGACCAAATCAACATAGTAACTTGATAGGGCATGATTTAAGAAAATTTTAGGGAAAAAATCATCGCATTTGGAGTTAGTATGAGGGAGAAAGACTAGTTACAAATTTTATCCAGAGATTAAAAAGAAAAATCATAACTATTCATGATGATCAATGATGATCAAGTGTAATTTCTCTTTTTAATCTGTGGCTGAAACTTGTAACTAATTTTTTCTCCCTCATAAAGTGTTAAGTGCTTGTTTTAAGTGTTTTAATAATAGTCCGAATATGTTGCAGTAGTAATAAGTGCCTATTTCAAGTGTCTGTGTGTTACAGCTATTTTAGTAGTAATAGAGTGGATGTTGCAATAGGTTCATCTAGATGTTGCAAAGGATAGTCCCACACACATACATAAATATATAGTCTCACACACATACATAAATATATAGTCTTATAAACACACACACTTACATAAATACTCCATGTTCAACAACTAGCTAGCCCGCCGTAACGACTTTTCTCTTGACACCTTTTCGTTCCTATAGCAATATGTCTTTGGGTAGGTTCTTTTCACTACAAGATTTTCGGTCTACTGCAACGCCAAAAAAGTGTAGCAAAAGACCCAAAAATGGTAGCCATAGTAATTTTGCTACCAATTTTTTTTGGTTAAATGTCGTTGCACTTGTAAGGGTAGCAATAGCATAATGCAATGGGTTACATTTTAGTTGTGACACACAGCCCCCCTATTGCAACACTTTTGATGCTTTTGCAACACCTGGAGAGTGTTGTAACAAAAGCAATTGCAACCACTATGGGTGTGGTAATAGTATCAATTGCAACAAACTAGGTGTTGCTAGCGATACGTATTGCGACATCGTTGGTCGTAGCAACACAATGTAGCACAACGCAACACAAGTGTTGCAATCGTGGTTGTTGTTGCTTCTGCAGAGAAAGCATTGCAATAGAGGTTCTCTATTGCCACGTCGCCTAAATGGTTGCTATAGGTGGCTTAGGTTATTGCAACATCTCTTCAAGGTTGGTTGCTACAGAGAGGTCATATATTGCCACGCTTCTCGAATGGTTGCTATAGATGGCATAGGCTATTGCCACGTTACTTAGGTTGGTTGCTACTGCATGGGTCATCTATTGCCACGTTACTAACTATCTGGTTGCTATAGGTAGATTCCTCTATTGCCACCGTCATCTTTTGTAGTTGCAAGAGATAGTTTCTCTATTGCCACGATTATCGTATCTATTGCCACGACTAAATGTGATTGTTATATGTGCCATCATATATTGCAACGCTTGATTAATATATTAATAATTCATGTTGCGACACTTTGTTTGGTAGCTTAAATTAATAATCGCAAAACGACAAATACATAATGAAGGAAGCATCGACATCCATTAAAACGAAATATAATTTGTTCATACAAAATCTTTAACAAAACACACCGAGTGTCAAACTAAATGAGAATACAAGTAGATAGCTTAACACATAATAATTTGTTAAGCACGCATAACTGTATTTGAACTCATTCGAATCAAAAGACTAATGTCTCATCAGAAATGTCAAGGTTCCCTTGATATGTATGTTGGCCATCGTCCCACCATTCGCATGCTCCTTCTCAAACTCAAGATTCCTCTGAAAAAATCATTGACATGCATTAGTTAAACTCGAGACTAGTGGTGGCAAAGCTAATTGAACATGAAGCAAAACACGAGCTGCAGAGACTAGAGTTCGTGAGCTGCAAGACTATCAACCATGAACTTTGAAGCGTAAAGCAAATATAAACATACATGCAGCTGCCTCCCAAGACATTTTATGAGCACAAACACATCCATATATATTTCTAATCAAGAAGAGGAAACTAAGCTCGACCATATTTAGGAGCGAGAACAAAAGAATAGCTATGTACTTCTCCAAAAGGACTATATGTTCCTTTTAATGCAAAGAGAGATAAAAGGTTTCACATAGTACCTGTGTATTCTTTTTGGACAATGCAGATCTTTTCCTAGCCATGATTTCCTTCAGCTTGCTTTTGTGTAGTATAAACAAGACCAATTCGCCGCCAAATTACTTCTAGTCATGCGCCCTCTAGTGAGACGTTCTTGATTTTTGCGGGAGAAGGGGTTGTTGTTCGGGCTGGCTGGTTTCTTGGGTAACCTGAAAATAAATGGTTGGTGGTAAAAATTACACCCCTTGACAAGAATATGACATGCATGTTATAATTAAACATTCTTCAATTATCATCAAACTACCAACTGACTATGCATCATGTGTTCTCCCATTGTAGTTGTTACATTTTGTGTCCCTCAATTGTTGCAAAAGAAGAAGAACATTTTCGATTGGCTCCACAATTGTGCTAGCTTTCGCATTTTGAATTGGGTTCAAGATCATGATTTTCAGTTCAATAAACTATGAGAACATAGATGTTGTTAATATTACCTTTTGTAATGAAGCTTGTTGTTGGGCTGCTTGCAACATTAACATAGCTTGCCTAAGTGCTTCTCTATCAGCCTCCCTTTCCTTGTTCATCTGTTCAAGCCGACGCCTATGTTCTTGCCTCTCGGCTTCCCTTTCAACTTCTTGAGCTTCTAGTCTATCTTGCACCCGTCCAAACGATTCAATGAGGGCTTCCTCCTGCTGCAGTTTATTGTTGGTAGTCCTCCGATAGTAGCTCCTTTCTAGTTGGGTACCTTGCAAGGTAACCATTAGCATGCATCTTGTTTGATTTGATTTTTCTCGTTTCCTTGTAGGTTGAGTTGGATGCGCTTGCCTCGTTCTTCAACCGAGTGGCAGAACAAATTCATGCGTTTTTGGACGGGACATATAGTGGCACTTGAGGGGTGGAACTGCGGCATGTCCGTGCCAGTAAATGTCTATGCATGTCACACGTAACACGAAGTGTGCTTCAGATTCATGTCCTTTCAACAGGGTTTCTTTGAAAGTTTTATAATGGAAGGGGAAGGTTCAGCTAATGTGGTTTTTCACAATGAAGATGCAGGACCTAGTGATGTACAAGTACACAATGACGACCCAGCAGCAGCAGATGTACAAGTACAGAACGATGATGAAGGTGCACCACATGATTCTGGAGTAGACAATGAAGAAGGCGGCGCACCGAGTGAAGATGATGAGGCCAGTAATTTGATTAAATCCCTAATCAGAGGTGAAATACGAGGAGAGATCGGTGATGAAGACGAGCCGAACGAGCAAGCCAAGGTCTTCTTCAAGTTACTACAGGAGGCAAAAAAGGAATTATATCCAGGTTGCGAAGATGGTACAAAGATATCTTTTATTGTGGAACTTTTCCAGGTTAAGTGCATGTATGGGATAAGTAACAAAGCATTGGAGGGGGTACTCTTTCTGATCTCAAAGTTTCTCCCTAAAGGTCATTGTGTCCCAAACACAATGGAGAAAGTGCAAAGGGTGGTTCGCGATCTAGGCTTGGACTATATCAAGATAGATGCATGTGAGAATCATTGTGTGTTATTTTGGAAGGAATATGAGAAGCTGGATATATGCCCCAAATGTAAAGCATCTAGGTGGAAAACAGATGACCGTGGTGATGGCCATGTGAACGATGGTCATGATAAGAAACGTCGTCGTGTCCCAGTCAAAATCCTTCGGTACTTCCCTCTCACACCTCGGCTACGCAGATTGTACATGTCAGAGAGCACGTCATCAGAAATGCGTTGGCATGAGGAAGGAAGAATAGATGATGGCAAACTACGTCATCCTGCTGACTCCAGGGCATGGAAGCACGTGGACAATATGTTTCCACGATTTAAAGAAGCTCATAACGTTCGACTGGGTCTTGCTTCTGATGGCTTCAACCCATTTGGTATGCAAAATGTTACTTACAGTTGTTGGCCTGTTATCCTAATACCTTACAATTTGCCTCCTTGGTTGTATGAGAAACAATCTTATTGGATCATGTCGATGTTGATACCTGGCAAGAAAACTCCTGGAATGAATATTGATGTTTACTTGAGGCCCCTCATTGATGAGTTGAAGGCGCTGTGGAATACTGGTGTTAATTGTAGGGATGTAAAGGCAAAGGAAAACTTTACACTCCGTGCTATGCTACTTTGGACAATCAATGACTTCCCTGCATATGCGATGCTTTCTGGTTGGAGCACAAAAGGAAAATTTGCATGTCCTTACTGTCACAAGGATACAGATTATTTGTGGTTGAAACATGGGAAGAAGTTCTGCTACATGGGACATCGTTGGTTTTTGCCCTTAGACCATCCATGGTGCATGAACAAGATGAGCTTCAACAATGAAGAGGAAACCAGAGAGGCTCCAGTTCCACTGTCTGGTCAAGATGTATTAGACCAATATGCAACTTTTCATCCAACGGGATTTGGAAAGGACATATCAAAAAAGAGGAAGCGTGATGAAGACGCAAGATGGCACAATTGGAGGAAGAAGAGTATTTTTTTTGAGCTCCCCTACTGGTCTTCTTTGCTCATAAGGCATAATTTGGACGTGATGCATATTGAGAAAAACATATGCGAGAGCATATTAGGGACTTTGCTTGAAATTAAAGGGAAATGTAAGGACAGCGAGAATGCCCGCCTTGACATGGAACATCTTGGGATCAGGCAAGATCAGCATCCTGTGATTGATGATGACACGTACACCTTGCCAGCAACGTTGTACTCTCTAGACAAGGATGACAAGAGGATTTTATGCCAATTTCTTCAAGGAGTGAAGATGCCTGATGGGTTCTGCTCCAATTTAAAGAGATGTGTTGACGATAAAACATGTAAGGTGTCTGGACTCAAAACTCATGACTACCATATTATTCTACAAAAACTATTGCCCTTAGTCATTAGAAGGATTTTGCCGAAGATGTTGCTGTGCCATTGATTGAGCTCGAGAGGTTCTTCAATTGCACTTTGTTCAAATGAGTTGGTGCAGCAGATCTTGACAAACTAGACAGTTCAATTAAAGAGACTCTTTGTCGACTTGAGATGGTTTTCCCTTTGCATTTTTTGACATAATGATTCATTTACCGGTCCATCTAGTTGAAGAGGCTAAACTAGGAGGGCCCGTGTATTATTAGATGGATGTATCCAAGAGAGAGGTATCTACGCATCGCTAAAGGATATGTCAGAACAAGGCACAACGGAAGGATCAATAGCCGAGGCATACATAATGAGGAGTGTCTTACATTTTGCTCTCGATTCTTCGACGTCGACACCAAGTCGAGTCGAATGATCGTCATGAAAATACTGAGTTGTGAATGAGCCTCCAAGTGGTCTAAGCATATTTAGTGAAATTGATTACAAGAGGAGAGGAAATAAGCTTAAGAATTTGGAGAAAGTTGAACTTCAAAAGATGAGGCACTACATAATTACTAATTGTGATGAAGCCAGAAATGGGTAGAGTAAGTCGCAATTTTACCACTAAATTTATCTTTTATCTCGCTTGTTTGTGGCATCAACTAATAATTTGGTGCACTCGATGTAGGGAGCATAAGACACAACTAACAAGGGATAGTTCAATTAACATTAAAAAAACGACACAAGGAGCATTTTGTAAGATGGTTTGAAATCGAGGTATGTAGTAGTATTTTATATTTTTAAATTCAACTTTATGGTCGTAATCGACGTAGTAATTAACCGGTAGATGTCTAACTTGATTTTTAAATTGCGAGATAGCAAAACTATATGAGAAAGGGGAAGCAAGTAAACTGATGCATGCCCTTTCTCAAGGACCCGACCCTCGAGCTCGTGTGTTGAATAGAGTGCACATCAATAATTGGCTATTTTGGACAACCGGTGCCATAGAGAAAAGTCTCGTGACACAAAATTCGGTGTCCTTGTGAAGGGTGACGATAGTACAGCAACATGACCTGGTATGGAGTCATTAGAAATATAATCTCTTTGGAATTCCACAAGAAAAAGAAGTTATATTATTCAAAGTGTGATTGGTATGATGTGCTTGGCTACCAAAGCATCAGCAGTAAGTAGAGGGTACACTAGGGATAAATTTGGTATTATCGACATTGCTACTTCCATGTTGAGATATTCGGATGAACCTTACATTCTTGCTTCAAACGCTGAACCGGTGTTTTATGTCCCTATCGTGAACAAGCCGAGATGGTCTCATCGTTGTTTTGGTGAGACCAAGAAATTTGTTTTCCATGCGGATTACGTGAAATGACGCCGATGCACTTGATGTGGGAATCCAAGAAATGAATGAATCAAAGCCAAGGTCGGGGAATTCTTAAACTGGTCAAGACAAGATAGGGAAGCACAAACCTGGTTTCGCCGCCATTATTAATCAAGTGCGTAGCGAAGCAATTCCCGAACCTGTTGATGACTATATTGGTGATGATGATTCTGACGACGATGACACCTACATTGATGATGGGGTTATTGCACCAGTCATGGAAGAAAATATAGAAGATGATTTCTTTGCTTGAAGACAATTTTTTTGTTGCACTGTTTGGTGGGAAGGGTCAATTGTCCTTCATATGCATATGTCGCACTTTATTATTTTTTTCTTTTGAACTCGATGACATGGTTAAGTTTGAACCGTTGCATGGAACCTTAATGTTCGTTATGCTAATGAATACCTCTTGAGATAAATGTTTTAAGTATTTGAAATAAAGAGGTAAGTGGAAAGTTTTGAAATAAAAATCACGATTGCCCAAGAGTAATCACCGGTCGGCAAATGTTTGGACAAGGAAAGGTTCATTAGCGTGGTCACCGTGTGACCGATGGTGCTATGATCAGGCATTTACTATCGCTAACAAAGTGACCAACCACCCCGGTACAACTTCAAGTACTAATTAACATCCACGCATACTTAACATCAAGTACTTAATAAAGAACTACTACTTAATGTAAAGTTTTAGACACGTGCATAAGGACGGAGATGCCGAGATGGGGGCTGTGGTTGGGCGTTTTATAACTCATAAGGTCTTCAATCATATCAAATAAATTAAAACACGAGTTACAACGAACACACCTACATAAGCAGATGGTGTAGAAGGTTTTATCTGAACCGAGCTCCATGGTTCGAATCTCGTGGGGAGCACTTTTTAATTTTAATATATGCGTCCCCAATTCTTTTCTTTCCATACTTTTTTTAAGTTTTAAATTCGTTGCAATTATCAAAGTATATTGCAACCAAAAATAAGCGTTGCACTTGAACACAATTTTCGCTTCGACCCCATAGATTTCGTTGCAATAAAATTTAGCACTTGCAACAATATCAAAGTATATTGCAAACCGCCAAAAAGGTTGCAATTGACCCCACTTTTGCTTCGCCTCCAAGAGTTCTCGTTGCATTAAGTATCTAGCATTTGCAACGCTTGTCAAATTTTATGCAACACAAAAAAACCGTAGCAATAGTCAAAACCAAATGCAACTAATGTAAATGTAGTTGCAGTACTACCACACAATTGCAACCAAAATCAAGTCTATCGCAACCATTTTTCACCATTGCAATATCGTCCACCAAATGCAATGAGCTTTGCAACATCTTGAAAACCGTTGTATTAAAGGCATGTATCGCTACCATTTTTTAGAATGGTTGTAATACAACAATCTCTAGCAACCAAATTTTCTACGTTGCAATTCTTCGGCGTTGCAGTAGACCGAAAATCTTGTAGTGTTTCCACAACACTGATCTTCTTAGGGAAGTCTGTGAATAGCGGCATCTCATCGTAGTTATTGTAAGCTTCAACATCGTCCACGCCATCAACTACTTTATACTGATCAAAAGAGAAGATAAAGGTTATATGCTAGCAATATTAAATAGTCTAGCTGAATATTTTGATATGATTAATGGGAAAATACAACCAAAAGAACCATCTATCAATATAGAGAAAAAAACCCATATATGTTATATATAGGGGAAAAATACCAGGAATTTATATATCATTTGAAGAAGTTATAGCTCAACAGATAGAAAAAAAAGATGGAGGAGTGTCTTAGAAAAAATATTTAGATATTGATCAAGCTCTTTCATATACAAAGTATATTCTAGGAGTAAACTATTTCTTAGAGCCAATGACCAAAGACTATATCAGAAATATAGGAAGGCCAATGAAATAAAACCAATATTCATGAGGGGCCAAATATAAGAAGATGGACCATCCATTATGCATACATATAAAGAAAGCGGAAAAAAAAAGATAGATCCATTGAATGAAGAATATCATATAGCACTACTCAAGATGACTAAAAATTAGAGTCAATAACTATTCAATAGAAGAAAGACATGAAAAAGGAAGAGCACTCACAAGAAACAAGAGGTCAAATGCATGAAAATTTTAAAAATATTTGAAAGATTATGAAGAAAATATTAAGAAAAATTATGAGTCAAAAATGAAGTGATTAGTTATCATGCCATTAGTGAAAATGATGATGAGATATTTGGAGATGTGGTCATGTCAAGTGACGAGAATAATAATGATTTCAATATTATGAAAATTAACTATATATATGTTCCATACAAAATTCCCTATCAACAGATGCATCGCTAATCGCAATTGATCGAAAAATAAAGCTAACATGCGAGAATCCTTGATTTTCTTCCTCGCTATCCCTAGCCACGAATACACATGACTCAAAGAATCTATCGGAAGGATCCCCATAGAGGACACCAAAAGAATATACAACACACTCTACCATAGCTACACATAAGGTTTTCTACCGTCCGGTGGCTACCACGAGAACAACACACACAGAGGTTTCTCCTCTAGGGTCCCTAGCATAGAGACATTGCCCCATATGAACGAGCTTAAAGGAAGGCAGGATTAAACAGAAAGCTTAATTCATTTCCACAGAAAGACCAAGCATCGGACACCACACTCTCATCCACTTAAAGAAACCCCAAGCACTTAGCACAAACCTTAGGGATTATCTTATGATGCCAGGAAGATCATGGGGACTTTCTTTATTCTCTAATTTACAACGATGGTGTGGCTACTATAAGTGGACGAACTCAGATGACTTTCTGAGATCGTAGTCTTCATGGCGTATGTGTAAGGAGTGGAGAGATGGTGGAGTGGTCGAAAGGAGTGGAGTGGAGTCTTTAGTGGATGAGAGTAAGTTGTCCGATGTTGGTGGTCTTCCTTCCGATGTCGCATGAATGCGCTCGGCGTCTCTCTTTATAGCGCTAAGGAGAAACCTCTCGTGGATTGTCCTTCATGCTTATCTTCTAGTGTCTTCAATTATTCTCCTTTATTTGTTGTTCGATAGTCGGACGGAGTCTGCGCTCCAATAATTGTCCTAGCTATGGTAGAGTGATTGTATATTCCTTTTGCGTTGTCCTCTATCAGCACTTGGTCTTATTCTTCTGGATATTTTTTGGTATGGTCTTCCATGCCCGAATGATTGATGTTGCAAACATCAAATCAAGGATTCTAGCATGTAGTATTATCTTTCCCCGACCGAATTGTTGATACCACCTTATCAACATAGGGAGTATATTTCTTGTATGGAACATATATATTTTAATTTTCATAACATTGAAATCTAATAATTCGGTCACTTACTGGCCATGACCACGGATATCCAACATCTCATCATCATTTTCCTCATCATCAGAATTCTGTATATTCATTTTTGACTCATAATTTTTCTTAATATTTTCTTCATAATGTTTCATTATATTTTTAAATTTTCATCTATTTCACCTCTTGTTTCTTGTAAGATTTCTTCCTTTATGTCTTTCTTCCATTGAATAGTTATTAACTCTAATTTTTCTTTCATCTTAGTATTAATATATTCTTCATTCAATGGATTTATCTCTTTTTTTACCGCTTCTTTATATGTATGAAGTCTGGACGGTCCGTCTTCTCTTATATTTGGCCCTGCCCATATTGGTTTCATTTCATTGGCCTTCCTATATTTTTGGATATAGTCTTTGGCTGCTGGCTCTAAGAAATAGTTTACTCCTAAAATACTTCTTGCATATGAAAGAGCTCGATCAATATCTAAATATTTTTTCCAAGACACTCCTCCATCTTTTTCTTTTTCTATCTGCTGAGCTATAACTTCTTCAAATGATATATAAATTCCTGGTGTTTTCCCCTATATATAACATATATGGGTTTTTTCTCTATATTGCCAGATGGTTCTTTTGGTTGTATTTTCCTATTAATCATATGAAAATATTCAGCCAGACTATTTAATATTGCTAGCATATAACCTTTATCTTCTCTTTTACTGTTACGGAATTGATGGCGTGGACGATGTTGAAGCTTACAATAACTATGATGAGATGTTGCTATTCACAGACTTCCCTAAGAAGATCAGTGTTGTGGAAAAGAACCTACCCAAAGACATATTGCCATAGGAACGAAAAGGTGTCAAGGAAAAAGTCGTTACGGTGGGCTAGCTAGTTGTTGAACATGGAGTATTTGTGTAAGTGTGTGTGTTTGTAAGACTATATATTTATGTATGTGTGTGAGACTATATATTAATGTATGTATGTGGGACTACCCTTTGCAACATCCAGATGAACCTATTGCAACATCCACTCTATTACTACTAAAATAGCTATAACACACAGACACTTGAAATAGGCACTTATTACTACTGCAACATGTTCGGACTACTATTGAAACACTTAAAACAAGCACTTAACACTTTATAAAATGAAGAAATGACCAAAATAAAAGTTAGAGATCTTGACGAGTTATACAACTTTTATATTTATCACCTTTACAACTGAAATCATTTAGTGGTTGGAAATCAGGTTTGAAGTTGTCATTTTCTAAAATTTAAAATTTAAATTGTCCAAAATTAGTGACAAAGATATATGACCAGACTAAAATGATAGAGCATGATTTTAGAAAATCTTAGGAAAAAAACCATCACATTTGGAGTTAGTATGAGGGAGAAAAATTAGTTACAAGTTTCAGCCACAGATTAAAAAGAGAAATTACACTTGTTCATCATTGATCATCATGAATAGTTGTGATTTTTCTTTTTAATCTCTGGATAAAATTTATAACTAGTCTTTCTCCCTCATACTAACTCCAAATGCGATGATTTTTTTCCTAAAATTTTCTTAAATCATGCCCTATCAAGTTACTATGTTGGTTTGGTCATTCTTTTTATTTGACAAAGTTTGAGCAATTTAAAATTTTCAAATTTGAAAAAATGACAAGTTCTAACAAGATGTTAAAACACCAAATGATTTCAGCTAAAAAAGTGATGAATATCAAAGTTGTATAACTCATCAAGATCTACAACTTTTATTTTGGTCATTTTTTCATCTGACAAAGTGATAGTAAACATTGTTCATAAATCAACATGTCTCTCGTATAGTTCATGAAACTATGAGTGATATGTGAATTTATGAACAATATTTACTAATATTTTGTCAAATAAAGAAGTGATTAAAATAAAAGTTGTAGATAGTGATGAGTTCAACAACTTTTATGTTCACGACTTTTATTGTTGAAATCATTTAAGGTTTCAAAATCTTGTTTGAAGTTGTCATTTATTGAAATTCAAAATTTTAACTGTTCAAATTTTATCAAATAAAAAAATAACCAAAATAAAAGTTGTAGATAGTGATGTGTTCAACAACTTTTATTTTCCTGACTTTCTTATTTGAAACCATTTAAGGTTTCAAAATCTTATTTGAAGTTGACATTTAATGAAATTCAAAATTTGAACTATTCAAATTTGTCAAATGAAAAGATGATTAAAATATAAGTTATACATCTTGATTAGTTCTACAACTTCGGTATTCATGAGTTTTTCATCTAAAATCATTTACTCTTTCAAAATGTTGTTTCAAGTTGTAATTGTTTAAATTTCAAATTTTGAATCATTCAAACAAAGTCACATGACAAGATAATCAACATAAAAGTTGTACATATTGATGAGTTATACAACTTTTATGTTTACAATATTTTCATTTTAGGTCATTTAATGTCCTAAAATTGTAGTCAAAGTTTTAAAATTCAAATTTTTAATTTTTGATTTTTTTTGTTTTCTATATTGTTTTGAATATCATAAAATTGTTTTTATATATATTTGTGCATATATAGAATAATACAAAATATTATATACATTTACTTTGTGTTTTTGTGTTATAAAAAATATAGAATTAATAATTTAATAAAATAGAAAATATTTGTAGGGGCGGCTAGATCAGGAACTACCCCTACAAATCGTTCTGTGTATATAAGCATGGGCGCTCGGGGGCCGAAATTTCCTAAGTGTTGGGCGCTCTCTTCTTCCTCCCGACGCTGTCAGGCTGCCCAATCTCCACGGCGACTAGGGTTTTAGAGCCCCCGACCGGCCGACCCACCGCCTCCTCCACGACCCGGTCCACAAGTGCGACAACAAAGCCCGAGTGCCTCGCTCCGCACCGCCAGCCCCACTGCCCTCCCCCACCTGGACTCCCTAAGCGCTGCAGGGAGGTCGCACTCCACGCCGCCCGGGCGCCTCCCTCAGGCCGCCGCCCTCCGCGCCACTCAGGGTGCCATCCGGCTGCCTCCATCCCGGCCGCTCATCCCACCCAATCACTGCCACCCGGAGCGCCGTCCGGCAGCCATGAGTCCGCCTCGCCGTCTGCATCTTGGACCTCATGTACTCGATCCACGGCTCCTCCCCCAATATGTTGCTACGACCTGGCCTCTGCAGTCCAAGTCCTGTCCTAGGAGCCTAGAGGAGAGGGAGGTGGTCCGAGACGCTGCCGGGGCGTTGTAAAGGAGAAGGGAGGTGCACTGCTGCTCACCCCCAAGTCACAATTGACCTCCGCTGCTCGAAGCCGGACGAGTGGCCATGAGCGACTTCACTCCTATGTGACTCCTGCAGTCCGGCTGCTGTGCATGACACAAGTCAACTCCAACCTAGCACCAGGTATTGTCTTTGTCCTCATACCTGAATATTTGAGAAAAGTCAAGCTAATACTATGAAATTTGCTCTTGCTAACAAGTAATCAAATTTGCTCACTGTCCACTATGAATGCTTATTAATTTATTGTTGAGTATTTACAATCTTCTTTTGGCAGCGTGCATTGATATTAGAATTCTTCATATATTGACCATACAAATCTGCAGAAATTAATCACCAACATAAATAAATTCGTAATTGTTGCCTTGCTTAAAGAAAATTCAGAAATAAGCTGATTTGGCGAGTTTGATGGTGAACTCAGTGTCCAACTAGAGAAAAACAATGTCATGTTAATGCAATCTGCTTGCTCTGCTTGGTAAGGCATTTGAAACCATCTAAAGCAATGTGCTGATGCCGACAACAATGTGCAACCATTTAAAACAATGATCTTTTAGCTATTATATAATTTTGGCCCTCGTATATAGTTCCAGCAGCCCTTTTCTTCTCATATGCTTGCTAAATTGAGTGATTCAGTTATTGCATATGTTTCTTTGCACTGCCACTCGACACAAGGCTCTGCTAACTTTCACTGTTTTTCTTAGGAGTTAACTAGCAGCTCTAAAATAGTGATGCAGTAAAAACATCATTTGTAATAGGTCCCTATAAATTAATTAAACAAACAAGTAAGACATTTTAAAGACTATATAATGTCTAGATTTGTAAATTAAATATATGAAAGAGGATTACCGTCAATATTTAGGTGAAGCTGTAAATTGCAATATAAGCTGCAGCCTGTGCTTGTGCATCACTAGCACCACCACCTTCTTGCTCCCCAACCTCTTGTACCTTGCAGTGAAACAAAACAGGAGGGTTCAGAGGAATAATGGATAATTGACGACACATTACAGTGTACTCCGTGTAGTATATCTTAGCACCACCACCTTCTTGCTCCCCAGCCTTTTGTTTCTATATCTTTTTCTGATCTCAAAACCTGAACTACCTCCATAGGTAAGCCAAAACATCCAAGCCTCTTCTGAATTTTTGAATTCCATACCAACATGGGGAACCAGAAAAGGCACCATATTCTCTCTGTTGAAAATAATAAATAACACAGGTATGAGACTACTATTAGTTTTCAGGTAACTAAAAGAATACAGAAGATGCCATCATCTAAAATAGAAAAATCTTGGACCTAAAGAATGTACAGACTAGACAAGTGCTACTTATAGTTGTCAGTTTATATACTGTAGTAGATAACCATGCTAGATTGTTTAACCACAAATTAATTTATAATTCTGCACTACTTACTTATTGGATCCATGATGTGCTGCGTCGTTCTCTTCTTCCTCCGTTGCAGATTCTGTTTTGGGGAGGCTAAAAATGGCGACCCGTTGTTTTCTTCGGTAGTTGATCTTGTTTTCCTCACTCTTTTCCAATGATTCTGCCCTCTTGCATCTATTAATGTGTTTGCTAGATTCGACTTCTGCGTGTCTGCTCTACCTGGTATGTCCACAGCAGTTCCAGCAATGTTATTTTTGTTTCCTACCCATCCTACATGCTTCTATTTTTGTTGTTATTGTAGTGTTTAGCGACAGTTCTCCTATATATGTACATTTTATTTATGTGCTTGTGGATTTCTACATCATTACCAATTTATATAGTTCTATGCATACATATATATGGTTACATATAGTTACATATATATATATATATATATATATATATATATATATATATATATATATATATATATATATATATATATATATATACACACACAGATTTTATATGGCATTGTGGCTGACAGCTTACTCTTTCCTTGCTTCTTTTCATCCTTTTTGTTTTATTTTTTCCCCAATTTTTTTTCACACTACTTCTTTGCCATCCTCCGTACGGGGGTTTCTTATTGTGTTTGTCCTTTCCCTTTGTTGGCCAATTTGATTTCATTATGTTTTTTAACCTTGGTCTATTGTCCTTTTAATTTTTGCAGTAACCACACATGTTTCTCAAGTGGTGGTGGCTATGCCTTTTTTTCCTTGTTGCTGTTTCTTTTATATACGGGTTTTCTTGCCTTCTATTGCTATCTAGTATGTTCTGCGTTTGTTCTTCCTGCGTCTCCTTTTTCCAGACATGGACCTAGCGTTGTCAATTCTCAAGTATTTTACGATGTTCAGCGTCACATTTGCAAAGAGTGCATCTGTGCGTTGTTATCACGTGACATTGGTTCATGTGGACAGTGAGTTCAATAACTGTACCTTCTCTTTCGGTCATAATAAGATATATGTATTCTTTTTCTTTGTTCCATTCTTTTCCTCTCGTCCTCGGACATTGCTTCAACATATTATTTTCCTTAGGTTTGTTTGTACCTATTGTCGTTCCTTATTTTTTAGGCGTCCTTAGTTTTTCGGCTTGTATACACGGTTTTTCCATGGCTTCGTATGATGTTCCCTTTATTTATGGATTATTTGGATTCTTTACCATTTTGATTCTCTTACGTAGTCTATCAGCGCATGCCTTTTTCTCCTTCCTAGTTGGTATACTCGAGTTCATATACATCTATGGCCTTTGGGCGCATCTCTCTCTTGAGAACGGACAATCATGTGTGTAAATTCTTTCCTTGAAACTTATGTATCCAAATATTAGCTTCCTATGATAATGTATGGGTTGCTCGTTTACTGAAATTTTCCTTTGATTATCTCATCATGCTTGGGGTGCTTGCCTTATTGATGAACTTGATCCTTGTGTGCGCCGATTCTGTTTAGCCTCCTCAGCGTCCTCAGGTCAGGCCTGTTCTATGACCGGCCGCACAAGAAATAGTATATTGTTTCTCTGTGTCCTTGTTGCTGTGCTCGGTCCCTATTCTCGATCCTCTTATCTGATCATAGTGCTACCTATGTTCTGGTTCTCTTCTCTTAGGTGCTCGTGTTTTCCATGCTTCGCCGGTCTTAGATCCTTTCCGCCCCTGTTTTTATTAAGACACATATGGTCTGCATTTTATTTTTATGTCGGGATCTGAACAAATTAAGTAAACAGCTTGCACCTGTAGTTTCTAGATTCTCTGCACTCTACTATTCTTCTCTCTATGTTTGTTAACAGTGAGCATATATCTGTTTGTTAAGCAGCTGTTGTATGGTGGATTTGTAGGGGTCTTCCAACCATGTGGCAGCAGTTAGCTGTTTTTTGACTATTTTTGCCATCAGCTGCTGCTCTATGTTTGCTAAGCAGCTATTGCTTTTTTTTTTGCCAAATCTCCCATCTCCTCTCCTCTCCTTTGTTTTGCCGATGATGAAATTATCCAAGTCAATACATTATAGGAATATGAGCTGATGATCAAGAACTTGTGAGGAACTTGGCATCATTATCAGCCGCCCCTACTGTCTTTTTCTATATGTTCACTGTTTTTTATATATGCTCACTGTGTTTATGATGCCTTTATGCTCCAAGTTCTTTATCAAATGATGATTGACATGTTTCTGAGGCCTCTACCTCTACTACTACTATTACTACTCGTTTTGTGAGTTAGTTTGAACTTGATTGATGGCTATTTTCTGAGGGCTCTACCTCTACTACTACTATTACTACTCGTTTCTGAGGCCTCTACCTCTACTACTTCTATTACTCCTCTCCTCTCCTGTTCCTCTACTATAACTGTTTTCCTTAACATAAATTTAGGAGAAGATATGGCTGAACTCTTTTCACGGATCTGCGCCAAATAATTATGTGTATGATCTAGGCTTCCAACCAAAGCATTGAGGAGGCAAACCACCCATATCCAAGCATAGTAAGTAACATGTTTTAAAGACACCTCTATAGATATTTTGTTACGATATATATAATTCTTAAATGTAGACAATTCATTCTATACCATGGTTCAGAGAGACACTCTCAAATTTTGGGGTTGATTTCGTCAATGTTGGTACATTCCCTATAGATGGTCGACTCAAGCAATGTCGAATTGGCTTTCTATTCTCGCTAGGGCGGGTAACCAACAATGTATGGTTTTATACATCGATAGGACGAGCAGCGGTCAACCTCATGACATTACTGCGCAAAAAAATGTTGTGCAAGCATGTTTAAGGGCGCTTCAAAATATTGGGTACAATATTCCTACATACTCCTCCATGAGGATTACTGCTTTGAATGTGGGCCTCCACCACGATATTGGACTGTTTTGTACAAAGCTTGCTGAGGACAACATGAATGATGCGGTCAGTCTCATAACTTATATCAAGATTAATTGTTATGTCTATATATATGCATGGTTCTGATAACCACATTTTTTCCAACACTTGCAGATTTAGGAGAACGACATAACATTCGCAAGTTGTAGCTTTGAAGCCATTTTAAACCAGGCCATGTATCACTTGGGTCGTTATAAATGGGAATATGGTGGCCCTATTCTCACTTCAGAGGGAATCCAGGAAAAAATTCTTGTGACTAGGAGTGAAGATTCTCGACCAATGCTGATCATCGTCAGTAGACCTTGTGAAAGATCTTGTGAAGCAAGGGAGAGTGCACTAGTAAATACATTGCGCTACATCAGTGACATTTTGGCATATGAAACGAAGAGTCCCTCTTACACGTGACATTGTTGATGAAGCTGTCGAGGCGTCGTTTGGTGGAGTCATCGTTGTCCACAGCCTGGTGGGTATCCACCGGTGGTGAATTGGGAGGGCCAGCATCCACCGTGAGGTCGACTGATCCAAAGCCTGGCGGGTAGCTGAGCTCCATGTGTGTCTTCGGTGAGTCCACTGCCCACTGAATGGGGCGCGGGGGTAGTATACGCAGCTCACAGGAGACCACCACTGGGTCCACATCCTCTAGCTGGGGGCCGCCATCGCCAGGGCCTCATCCTGTAGCTGGGTGGTGGCCGAAGGTGATGGCAGGCGCTCAAGGGAAGGCCACACGTCGATCCGACTGCCGATGAGCGAGGCTATGAACTCCTCAACCATCAGGCCCTCCGAGATGTCGTGATCATGCGTGGCATCTGGGTACAGCGTGAGCGTCAACGGGTTGGGCTCAACGATGTCCGTCTCATTGGTCTGCCCACCATGCCTTGCCTGAGCTCCAGCAGTGACCGAGGTGAAGTTCGATGCCGTCTGGGCGGCCCCTGTCAACCGCCCGTGACTATCGGTGGCGACACTCGTTGGCGCAGCGGTGTCATCCCCCTTCAGTCGGCGCCGACGTCTCCGCCGTCCGTGCCCACTGCCGCCAAATGTGCCGGTCGTCGTTGGCACCAAATGTGCCGGAGCTGGAAGGAGGCACCATCAGCCGCCGCTTACAGTCCCGCGTGAGGTGTCAGAACCCCTTGCATCGGAGGCAGCGTGGAGGCAGCTTGCAAGTTGCCACCCTGTGCGCTGTGGAGAGACAGTTGAAGTACTTCCCGTGTAGGTCCGCCGGATAGCGGGTAGGGGGCCGCTGGATCGCCGATGCAGTGTGGGCAGGGCGTGCCCCGCCGGCACTGCTTGACGATCCCTACGACAAGACCTCACGCCAGCCGTCGGCGTTCGGAGCGGAGATGCGCTGGTGGGCGGATCCATGAGATGAAGGATCGACCTTTCTTTTACTCTGAGAGTAGTCAAAGCCATTTCCTTATTGAAGTTGTTCTTTCAGACTTGAATGTTAGGGCTAATTCCATTAAAGATCAAGTCATTCTAGCTCCCCAAATCGTCCAACACAAAAGAATAATCGCAGTTAGGAAGAAGTCTGAATTCATCAAATCCTTGAATAGCACTAAATCCTCAGGAAAGGATGAATCTGTTGGATAGTATAATTCCAGAATGTTCCAGCAAGATCTTGCAAAGGGGCACTCAAGAAATAAGTGGTTTAGAGTTTCTTCAGTCTCCATCTAACAGAGCTCACAATTGTAAGATTGTAGCTGCATAGTTTTTTTTTCTCTTCAGTAAGTTTCTTGTGTTCAATCTATCTTTGAGGAGTAGCCATAAAAAGATTTTGTGGTTTGCCCTCTATTTGGCAGTTTCCCATTTGGATAAGAACACATATGGCCAGTTGGCATTTGCAAGGCACGCTATGGAGACAATGGGGGTGTCCGTTTTCGAGAACCGACCCATTCTAGATGTACGAAGTGATCCATCATGACTCCATTTCATCCAGTGGAATGACCCTATTTCTCATGCTATTACTAATTATTAGCTTTTGTGAGGAATGAGATGGTGATGGGCCAACTTATTCTTTTCCTCAAATTAAACAAAAAAATAACTAGAAAATGAGATGACGATGAACTATCTCATTCCAGGAACCAAAGGGCCCCAATGTGCTCCCCACTCCCCCAGTTTTTTTTCCCGTTCCTCGACGTACAATGGAACAAAGACGCGTACGACATAGTAGCATTAGCATGTAGAGTATATAACCGATCCTAGGTACGTGTCTGCACGTATTTGGTTGTTATAGTTTGATGAGAACATAATATTGATGGGAGTAGGAGTATCTAGTAGCTTGCATGCAGTGCATAATTATTAGAGAGATCGAGATTAGATTACAGTATAGTACAATGCATATCATTACGGGGACCATCTGGATTTGGACATGCATATGGAGGGTATTCTTATAGACCAAAGACGATCGAGATACTGATATCGCTGGCCACAGGAATTTATGCGAAACTCATGCATGCCTATATGGATAGTGGTCCTTGCTCTCAGCATGCATGCAATGCAAGCTAAGGATGGATATCCTCACCCCACCGTGCATATGAAAGCAACGCTAGCTACCTCAACTTGGTCAAACAGAAAGGATCGCTACTAGGGCCTTGTTTATTGATGAGGACATCGCCACGCTGGACACACTGACGCCATGGTCTTCCCCAAGTTGCAATTCGTTCCCAACTCAGCTGCCACGTCGCCCTCGGATTCAACAGACACGTCGTCACTGTTTCGGTCATAACTTTCTCATACGACATCGAAACGGGCCGTTCTTGGATGCGTTGGAAAGGGGACGACGACGCCGTTGTTTTGGATCTGGTCCCAGCTTCAGAAGGTCCGTGGATCATTCTGACGGCAAGGTGCTGCGTCACCTATTTGGGCCAACTTGGCCATGTATCGTGTCGGGCCTTAAGCCCAAGTTGTGGGCGCCCAACCCCTGGCCGTCCCCAACCCTAGGTCGAGTCTTAGACTATAAACACAGCCGCCGCCGCTGCTACATAATTGGGTTTTGTTTAGAGTTTAGTTTTCCATCGAGAAACTGAATCGTTCATTGTAGCTGTGGTGACAAATCCTTTTACAATGATCCGGGGCCCCGTTCTTGATCTCCTCATCGTGTCGATTAGTCCTTTGGAACCGAGTTCTTGAACCCTCTATTGATATTCGCGTCATTCATATTTGCAATATCAGATTGCGTGTTTTACCTTCTTGCTTGTGCTCTTGATTCGCTTGCAGAAAAAAGCCTTCTTGGCGAGGTCAATCAAGTTGTGCTTGGTTGATAACCAACGGAGCGATGGTGTAACAGTTTGCAGGGTTGAATCGCGTCGATTTGAAGCCGGATCACCAACGCCGAGATCTCCACATATCGAACTTACCGGCTACCTCTCGGAAGATCGGGCCTGTACCCATCAATTGGTATCGAGATATTTCGGGTTTACCGCGAGGTATAATCTCGTTTGCCTTAGATTCATATTTGTTCATTACCTAGAGTCCACAAAAGCCCAAAAATATTTCAATTTCCGCTGTCCTATCACCCTTTGTGCCTTTGCAATTTCGTTTTTGATTCGTGTTGTTGAGTTTGTGTCCGTGGTCGAGTCTTGTTTTTGGTTTAGGATTATGTTCGTGGTCGTAGTTCAATCGCCGTTGCTATGATTTTTGTTTTCCGCCGCTATCCCATCCACCGTTTCCCAAACAACAAGTCGAAGCCACCACATTACTCGACTTGCCCCGCTAGCCGCCTTGTGTAACTTTCGCCGCGCATGAAACCCTAGATAGGTTGCCACCGCTATTATTTTGCTGCATCATGAGCCCTCCTTACATCATCAGTGAATACCTAATCTTTTGTTAGTCACAAAGTGGCGATCCTGTGATCGGTGATAGAGTTTAGGGACGCTTTGCCCTAACTGTCGCCGCCGTGTTGTGCCTCCCGAAAAACATACTTTGAGATACCTTCGGTAAAACAGGCATAACTTTTCGCTCGTTTATCAGAAAAATCTGAAATTTTTTCAGCAGCTTCTTGACACCATTTGGGGCCGACCCAGACTCGGCTTTGCCCTGTTTGGTTTCATCAAAATTGCCAAAAAAAATCAGGAAAATATAGAAAAAAATTGTCAAAGTTTTTGCACGCTTTTCAGAGAACGTGCTGAATTTCTGTAGACCACATCCCACCTCAGTTGTAGGTGCCAATTTTTGTGGTTGCATCTTTTGTGATCCTTGTTCAGAGAAAAGTATAAAAAAAATAGTAAGAAAAAAAAATTTGTGTCCTACTAGTGCCTTTTGGAAAAATCCGGAAAAAAAAATTTAGGAAAAAGGAGTAATCCGGGCTATTTGCTTGTTCTGCGAGTTCTTTCGATCGTCCTTTGTTTTCACCTTGTTGCGCTACGTCTCGACACGTCTTAGCCAGCACCTGTGATTTGTACTTTGGATCCGGATTGAACAATCATTAATCTGCATTCGTTAATTGCTAATCCTTGCTGTCATATTGTGTGCCTATCCATAGCTCCACATATTCTTCTGTCAGCACAGGTTCATCTTGCAACTTTTACCCACGCTCCACAACAGATTGCTTCGCCACTTTGGTTTTGCTCCTGTTTGGCGTTGGTAAGAATACAGGCAAGACGGTGGTAAGCCGCTTGTGATTTTGCATTTCACTTTCACCACCATCACCATCACTTGTTTCATTTTAGTTGATAGGGATAATACTTTGGTGTTGTCTTTTTCTATCTTCTAACCATGGCAGGAACTCCGACGGACTTCAATGAGTGCGTGTCAAGGGCGAGCTTGCAACGTTCATGGTGAACAACGCAATCTTATGACCGAGTGACGGCATAGCGTGAACAATCTGGTCACCCGCATTGAACAGCTTGAGCAACGCCCTCCGCCTTTATCGTCTTTGATGATGAAGATGCGGATGCTTTTGGTGATGAAGATGCGATATCGACGGTGGTGGTGCCGTCGCCGCCTCAACTTCAATCGTCGCGGCATGGGAGGTAATAACCATGGTAATAATGATCCTTTGCTAAAATTAAATTTAGTCTACCTCCTTTTCTTTGGTAATGTTGATCCAGAGGCATATTTAGATTGGGAGCTTATTTGTTCAACAAAAATTTGATTCTCATAATGTTCCTCCCGAGCATAGAGTTAGACTTGCTACTAGTGAGTTTACTAATTTTGCTTTGTTACGGTGGAGTGATCTTTGCAATGCTAATAATGTCTTTGTTGTGCCTCAAACTTGGAATGTTTTAAAGCAACGCATGAAATCTCGTTTTGTTCCTCCTTATTACCAACGTGATTTACGTTTGAAACTACAAACTTTAAAACAAGGTGATAAAGGAGTAGAAGCATACTATCAAGAATTGCTTATTGGTTTAGCACGTTGTGGTATAAATGAAGATGATGATGATGCTAGTGCTAGATTTTTGGTGGTTTAAACCATGATATCTGAGAACATACTTGATTACAAAGAATGGCTTAATTTTTCCCAATTGTATCATCTTGCTATTAAGGCGAGCGAGAAGTACAGGGCATAAACAACACCAACCTTTCAGGTCTCACAATGGGAGGAATTTTCAGCAGCGTTCGAGCCGGAGACGCCTAAGCTTCTGTTGCACCACGACCATCTACACCTCCATTTTCTTACGGGGTAAGTAAATTGTCTAATGTGCAGTTTCCACAGCTGAAGAAAGGTAGAACTCCGGGTGCTTCTACTAGCTCCTCCTCGTCCAGTTCTAAAATCATTTGCCACCGATACAAAGGCATGGGACATGTCATGAAGGAGTGCCCCAGTCGTCGCGCTTTCATTGCTACCGAGGATGGATATGTAAGTGCTAGTGATGTTGAAGATGATTTAGCCCTTGCTGCTAACATTGATGCAGATCCCACCGAGGGCGATCAAGACAAGGAGGCCATCATCATTGACTCCGTGGCTGCTGCCGCGGACTACCCTAGCCTTCTTGTGCAGCGTGTGTTGAGTACACGTGTGGGACATGAAGAAATGAAGATCCAATGCCACAATTTGTTCCACATGTATCTCATTGTGCAGGGTTGTCGTGTTCTCACTATCATTGATGGCGGGAGTTGCAACAACTTGGTGAGTTCAGATTTGGTTGACAAGCTTGGCTTGACCACACGACAACATTCGTATCCATATAAACTTCGAGTGGTTCAATAATAGTGGTAAGACTAAGGTAACTAAATCAGCACGCATTAGCTTTTTCTGTGCTCTTATCATGATATCTGCTGATTTTGATGTTGTCCCTATGCAAGCTTGTTCCATTTTGTTAGGTCGACCATGGGAATTTGATAATGATGCTTTACACCATGGTAGAACTAATACATACACTATCATACATAAGGACAAGAAAATTACATTTGTTGTCTTTGTCTCCTACGGATATTATTAAACATGCTAATGAGATTAAAATAAACCTCCAAATGACATTGCTAAAAATAATGGGATTAAGTTAAAAGAAGGTGCTTTTCTTGCTACAACTTCTGCTATCTGCTGAGTTATGTGATAATCTCGATGCACCATGTTATACTATATTTTGTCAACCTTTTATGTCTAGTGCATTGCCTCATCGTCACTAACCTTTGCGGAGTTCACGATGATGGGATGGAGTCGAGGGCGACTCCAATTCTAGAAGGAGGGGATGATGAGGACATCGCCAAGATGGAGTCGAGGACGACTCCAATTCGAGAAAGGGAGGATGATGAGGACATCGCCACGCTGGACACCTAATTGACGCCATGGTCTTCCCCAAGTTGCAATTCGTTCCCAACTCACTGCCACGTCGCCCTCGGATTCAGCAGAGACACGCCGTCGTCCTTTGTTTCGGTCATAACTTTCTCATATGACATCGAAACGGGCCGTTCTTGGATGCGTTGGAAAGGGGACGACGACGCCGTCGTTTTGGATCTGGTCCCAGCTCCAGAAGGTCCGTGGATCATTCTGTGTAACCACGGCAAGGTGCTGCGTCACCTATTTGGGGCCAACTTGGCCATGTATCGTGTCGGGCCTTAAGCCCAAGTTGTGGGCGCCCAACCCCTGGCCGTCCCCAACCCTAGGTCGAGTCTTAGACTATAAACACAGCCGCCGCCGCTGCTACACAATTGGGTTTTGTTTAGAGTTTAGTTTTCCATCGAGAAACCGAATCGTTCATTGTAACCGTGGTGACAAATCCTTTTACAATGATCCAGGGCCCCGTTCTTGATCTCCTCCCGTGGTCGATTAGTCCTTTGGAACCGAGTTCTTGAACCTCTATTGATATTCGCGTCATTCATATTTGCAATATCAGATTGCGTGTTTTACCTTCTTGCTTGTGCTCTTGATTGGCTTGCGGAAAAGCCTTCTTGGCGAGGTCAATCAAGTTGTGCTTGGTTGATAACCAACGGAGGCGATGGTGTAACGGTTGCGAGGGTTGAATCGCGTCTAATTTGAAGCCGGATCGCCAACGTCGAGATCTCCACATATCGAACTTACCGGCTACCTCTCGGAAGATCGGGCCTGTACCCATCATTTATATTGCAAGTTTTTTCACTCTCTCTCCATCACATCAAATCTTTGGACACATGCATGGAGTATTAAATATAGATAAAAAAATAACTAATTACACAGTTTGATTGTAAATTACGAGACGAATCTTTTGAGCCTAGTTAGGCCATGATTAGATAATAATTGTCAAATACAAATGAAAGCACTACAATATCAAATACTGATTCCTAACCCCAATCTAAACAAGACCAAGTTTTGGTTAAGTGCGCTGCTTGTTGTACGTTCAATTCGTTCATCAGTAACTACTAGATGGTAGATTATTATATTCCTGCGATAGCGGCCGGCGGTATGGTCAAAAGATCCGTGGATGTGGATCGACCAGCAGGCAACAGAGAGCTGTGGCAATACATTAAATACTATGTGTTTGAATTAATTTAAGCTTGACCCATTTTAAATGAAATTAAATTAATTAAATGATAATTAAGGCTCATATTTAATACTATGTGCAATAAAGTTTTAGTAGCTAGCGTATGAAATTTTGACTCAATTTAAATAGATAGCCTAGGTGTGCACCTCTTGTGAAGTTGGAAGTTGAGAGAGACGAATGGTACGTGTGCCACACATGCGCTTGTGTCGAGTCGTACCATGAGCGTGATGTGCACAGGCCACAACATGATGTGGTGTTGGGTGGGCTTATTTTTACCACTTGGGTCCGCCTGTTCAGCACGCAGAAAAGGTCTGAAGAGCATGCCTCCGGAGTCAAACCGACGCCTTCGAAAAGCAGGCCTCCAGAATTGAACCTGTTTTGATCTCTATCCGGAGCCGAACTAACGTCCGTTTGCGACACCTGCTCGGGTGTGCAGGCGAATCGGGTTTTGGGGGAACAAGTGATGCTTGCATGTGACACCTCCACGGGTGTGCAGATAAATCAGGTTTTTTGGGAGCGCAAGGATCTTACGTGACTACTGAGAGACTACACAATATACATATTCGACATTGACTGTGGTCCATGACTTCGAGCAACTCACTATGAGTGAGAATGCCTGGCTCCAGTGCCTCCGACGCTTGACCCGTCTCCAGGTATATTTCTAATTTTACTGAATCTATGGTCAGTAATTTATCCAGGATCAATATGTTTGTACGTGCCAATAGATCACACGTGCACATATCTATTGTCATAAATATTGTGTTAACTTTCTAGATTAAATTGTGTCTGAATTTGTCTAAATATCTAACAATCCAAAAACCTGATCTTAGGCAATTTTTGGTATCTGTCTTTGCGAATACGCTCAAACCAAATGTCTTTGATGGCACGAATTACAAGAGGTGACATCATATATAGGTGCATCTTGTGGCTTACTTCTATGCATTGCTATTTTGTTGCCGAACAATGATAAGTTGGACTGCATACTCCTGAGATGGATTGCGTGCAAAAAGGTTGATAACATGTTCAAGGGTGCAATAATAAGTGTGATGGCCAACAACATCGTTGATACATACATGTGGTTGCCTACGAGCAAGGAGATGTGGATGCACTTGAGGCCAAATTCGGAGTTTCTGATGCTAGCATTGAGTTGTATGTCATTGAGCAATTTCATGGCTACAGAATGGGCTATTCTAAAGTGGAGCAGGCACATAGATACAAACACTAGGAAAAGAGCTTGTGAATTCTTGATGTGTACCACCAGATAGGTCTATGGCAGGTTACATTATTGCTTAGCTACCACAGGCTTAGTCAAATTATAGATGGCCAAATTGGTTGGGCCCATTGGGTAGCCTTGAAAAGCACGACACTAGCATGACCCGGCTCGACAACCATAGTACTAGTGCTGTCCTAGGCACTAGTGTAGAGTCATACCTAGGCAACATCCCGGCCCACAGTGCCGACATAGGCATATTAGGGTCCTATTGGCCCAAATGCCCAATCATTCTCTTTTGTTTATGAAGGAATGCATAAACATAAATCCCTCAACCCGAGCCCTAGCTCCCAATTGATCCTTCCTCATTGGTCGTCTCTTTCATCCGTGTCTCTCTCCCTCTTGATCTGTCCCTACTTTCGTTGGCTGTCTGATGACCCTCTTCGCTCGCCTCATGACTCTGCCCCTACTTTCGTCGATTGTTAGGTGACCCTTCCTTGCGCTGGTGCGCATCCTCACCCCTCGCCACCTCGTGTAGCACCTCCTCTGCTCATCATGCGGGCACACAGCCCCGCCTCACACATTACGGCGGTAATAACACGGGGTGTAGCAGTGTGGTGGCGAGGAACAAGGCACAATAGTGGTGTGGCTATAGAAAGAATGGTACAGGCACGCAACTACGATGATGGCTTGGGTGCGGCCTCATGCGTCGTGCCGGGCACTATTACAATAAAGGAACTTCAGAGGCAGTCAAAACATATTTACAGAGACAAGCAGGGAGACCGCCTGTGACAAAACACCAATGAAAAACAGAATTTGCAAAAGGCAGGTGGAATGCTCACCTCTGTAAATGGAATTCAAAAAATAAAAAATCTCGATGAGCCCATCGTGGAGGCCCACTGAGCCCGTGCGTGGAGGTCACCACAGAGATTGTCGTTGTTCTCGACCACGCCGTTGCCTGCCAATAACGAGCTCGCTCTCGCCTTCAGCACCTGACTCGCCTACCGTCGATCCTGCCCTCGCTTTTGGCACTTCATCCGCATGCTCCCACTAGATCCGGCTGCCGCTAACCTCCTCCACCCCCAAATCCGCTTCACCCTGAGGAGAGGGAGAGAAAGAGGAAGAGGGAGGCAGATATGATGTTGGACCTCATCGAAATTGTGGCGATTCGGTTCTTAAAGCATCTACTGTTGGGTTTTGAGAGCACATTTAGCCAAAGTTTCACAAGATCCTAAAGGAATTGAAAAAGAAAAATGCTCCCATTCCAAACAAAGTTCTGAATTGCTTAGGTGGCAAACTCCCTTGCAGGAATTTAACCATATATAGAATAGAAAGTTAGTTTATTCTATTGGCAAACATGCATACAATTCTAAAATAAAAAGGATCAAGTACCAAAAGTATGATTTTTCCTGTGTCCATATAATGCTAGCTAGAACATATAATATTTTGTTTATTTATACTAGAATTAACAATTTCTATGAAAAATTTGTCCTAGTTTTGTGTGTCGCCCAAATCCGAGACAATCCACAGTAAATGGCCCCAATTTTAGTGTTGACCAGGGTCCACCAAATGTGAGGACTGGCACTGATCAGCTAATAATGATTTGGGCCCCCTAAAGGTGACCTGGATATGGAAGGATACGTGTCACAACATCATTGTGACATAGCTAGCCGTAATCTTCTTTTAGTTTGTTTAGCTAAAAAATGATCCAAAAAAGCCAATATGTGATTCTCTGTGTGGTCTGAGAGACGAAATATGAGACTAGCTAGAGGACGTGCTTGCGAGTGCGGTCGAAAAGGAAACGATGGAGAGAATAACTTACATGTGCATGCATGTACACAGTACGTAGCCCACACGTGTAAAACAGAATTTTTAGCTAGTTGTGGTCCTGCATTAGCTCGCACATATACATACAGGAAAAATCATGGAAAAGGAAGCGTCCTCGGTGAAATGCTTCATGCATGACGAAATTCCCAGCTTTGGGTCAGAGAGAGAGGGTGGGGGGATTCCTGTCGCCAATTTTGTCGTACCTCGGGAAAAAAGGCAGCAGGAGGATAGAAAATTATATATAGAAGTATTTTTCTGTAGCTCGTTACATGATAATTTATTCTATAGCTACTTTAAGTTATTTGTAATTTAAGAGAATACTGTAACTCCCTCCCAAGTGATTTAGGTCCGTTTGGTATGACTCTACTTCACCGGTGACGTTGTTTTTTCTTCTTCTTGGCGCCAACGGTGGAGCTGGAGCCGAGCCATTTTAGTAAACCATTTGGCAAAACAATCACACATGTTGAGCTCTTAAAACATACACTCGTAGAACCCTATGCAAGGCCATCAGGACGAGGTGAAACCACTATTTTTAGCTTCACCCACTGTATATCCTTTGCAAGAGCACGATTTTAAAAGGTAGCTATGTTGGCCTGGCCGAGAGTCACGACGCGCGCGACGCATTGAGGCAAATGAAAGGCAGGCACAGCTTGGCAGCAGAAAGCAGACACGCACGGCAGAGACAATGGCAGGCAGGCATCTGGACTCTCACGCAGGTCCTCATGGAACTCGCAAGTGGAATTTGGCGTGTGCGATGCTTGCTGCCTCCGCCACCTTTGCTTGGCATTTCTGCTTTCCCATCGCTTCCGACCCCTGCTGCTCCGATCCATATATCCATCCATCGTTTGTGCCTTCTCTCTCCGGCCATGATCGTCAGATCTCTCCAGGATAAAATTTCGGATATATCGACGACGAAAACGATGCGAAAATGTTAGCTGCTGCTTCGATCATTTCCTTTGGTTTCGTCGCTTCCCAACAGCGCCCATTCCCCTGTCCCTTTCTTTCTTTCTTTCTTTCCCTTGGCCATTTTATTCTACCGCTAGCTACTATACTGGTGGCTGCATGCTTGTGTGTGCATGCTTAGTTGCTTACCCACCGGTCGTCGTCATCTTCATCTATACGGTTGCACAAACTTGTATTTGTGCAATGTACCTTACATACTTTCATCGACCGTACCACATCGAAATCTTATTCCTCCTTGGTGTGCCTGTCTGTTGTCGCCTCCCTCTAGCTAGTGGTGTCTGGGTCTCTCTCTTTGTTCCCTTAGGATTTGTTCGGTTCTCGACAAAATCGTTTCCTGGAAAGAATCCAGCTGGATTGGTTATGTAATTTATATAAGCTTCAGCAAACCGGAATGATTCCGAGGCTCAAACTAGGCCTACCGAACGAGCCCTCAGTGTATCATCAATCGATGTCGAGGCGATGGATTGTCTTAGACCCTCTTTGAAGTTTGAACCCATGAATTTTATCATAGAAATCAATTCATTTTGACAGGACAAATAAAACGTTGGAAAGATATGGAAAACAATTCCACATTCCGAAGTGGGCTTAAGATCGGTTGTCGTCCTGACCTTTCAAAGATGCTCTCTAGCTAGATGGTACGATGAGTGTGGTTAAATAGTAAATTGCTAAAGCGAGATTTAGAAAGTGCAGGACCACTCAATTAGTAATCTCATTTTGGTAACTAGTAGTATATCCCAGTGGCAGTAATAAGTATATGTAATTAAGCTTATCTACTCGTTGGACGAGCAGATAGCTAGATAGATGAGTAATATATATTACATACATGATGATAGTAGTAGTATGATATGATGTGCAACAAACGGCCATATATGTCATGGTGTTGTGGTGGCCTACCTACCCCGTCCGCTGCCTCTCCCTCTCCCTCTCGCTACCAGGGAGAATCGAATCAGCTGCAGGTATGACATTGGCATGGCATGCAGTGGCAGCCCCAGCGAGCTGATCTGATCTGAGGCTGAGGTAACCCCCCCAAAAAAAAAAAAAAACAGAGCAAACGCCAAAATAGAAATACGGGCTACCTGTCTGCTGGACTACAAATGGTATTAATAGTTGCCAACCCCAAACCGAATGACACAATAATACAAACATTATTCTATCCACCCATTTCTAGTAAAACTTAATCTCTTTTCCTCGTAGCTAGGGCGCTCATCAGCAGTGCATCGTTTGTATTAAACTCTTCTACAAAAAAACTTATTCTGTTTTGGAACAAGCTTTTTGCTTATCTTAAACGTCATGTATTTAAAAGCGGATCGGAGGAGTGAATATAATTAATGGAGTATAAACAGAGAACTCGCAGAAGACATGACACGACAAGATTGAAGCACATCCATCCATCCATCAATCAGCAACAAGAAAGGAGGGAAAGCCAAAGAGCTTTTTTATTAGGTACTACTACTCGCTTTAGTTTGTTGATTAACGATAATATAATAACTCTACTAGCTAGTATTTGGCTGAAAAAATCTATAAAGAGGAGCTTAATTAATTTCAAATCCAATTCCAGTTCCAATGGTGTTGTGCCTGCCGCTGCCGTAGCGTGTGGAGGACGGATCAGATGATCCCATGATGCATCCATCCTCCTCCAACAATCCTCATCGTCTTCATTCTACTAATAATCATATTAACTTGTTCGCTCCATGGATGGATCATCAGCCATGCCATGGTCCTTCATTCTTAACCTACTGCATACGCGTACTCCCAATACAAATTTATATATATAATATATATGTAATTCCTGTAGCTTCGCGCACTGTACACGTACGTACGGTGACGCCGCAGACGCCGATCGATCATGGAGGTGATGAGACCTGGAGGTGTCCGCCATGGGTGGTGAGCCAGTTGGAGAATGCCTCGAGCGTCCTCATGTCGGACCTGTAGTGCCTCATGGTGAAGTCCAGCAGCGTCCGCCACGTGAAGTCCGGGTACGCCCTCGGGTTGGCGTCGTCCACCAGCTCCGCGGGCGGGCGCACCACCTTGTCCATCTCCGGGCACAGGAAGAAGGCGAGCGACCGGCGGGGCACCCGGCTGTTGACGACGGCGCGGTGGAGGCAGCTCCTGTAGCGGCCGTTGGAGAGCGCCATGAAGGTGTCGCCGATGTTGACGACGAAGGCGCCCGGGTGGGGGCCTGATGGAGCGCCAGCTTTGGGTGGCGGCGTCGAACACCTGGAGCCCCCCCACGTCGTCCTGGTGGAGGATGGTGAGCGAGGTGGGGTCGCAATGCGGTCCGGTGCCCAGCGTGTCATAGGGCCGCTGGCACGCCGGGTAGTAGTTGAGGCGCATGATGGAGTCGCTCCCCTGGAAGAAGCGGCGGAAGTGTCGGCGGCCCACGCCCAGGCTCTCCCCGAGCACCTCCATCAGCTCCAGCGACAGCCGGCTCATCTCGGAGCAGTAGCGGCCGTACACCTCGCCGTGGTGGCGGTACTCCTCGCCGAGCTTGTCGACGAAGTAGGCGACTACGAGGTCCTGGTCCGACTCGCCGGCCGCCGAGTACCTGAACGACAGCGTCTCCTTCCATGGCAGCTTGGAGGCGAAGCGGCCCGTGAAGCTGCTGGCGTAGCCGCAGCTGTCCCCCTGTCGCCGCTGCGCGCGCTGCTTGTCGGACAGCGGGAGCGTGAAGAAGGCGTCCATGCAGCGGTGCGCCTCCTGCAGGAGCGCGTCGTCGATGCCGTGGTTGACCACCTGGAAGAAGCCGTGCAGGTCGCAGGCGCGGCGCACCTGGCGGACCACCTCGGCGGCGTCCCCGGAGAGGTCGATGAGCGGCACGGGCAGCTCCTCGGCGGCGTCCGGGGTGGGGCTCTCGTCCGCGGGCCACAGGAACTGCTGCGGGATGTCGGACAGGCCGCTCAGACGGGCCGCGTCGAACACCAGAGACGGCGGCGGCTGCGGCTGGAGCAGCAGCGGCTCACCATGCGCAGCCTGCTGCACCATGATGGCTAGGCTCTCTACCGATGTCGATGTCGATGTCGACGGCCTCTCTCTAGACTCTATAGCTAGCTACTCCTAGAAAGAAGCAGAGTATCTATCACTCACTTGGCACTCTGCCTGCAGCCAGGTACTCTGCTATGGGGGAGAAGCAGGGCAGGGGTAGCAAGCAGAGGAAGAAATGCTGAGTGGCTACTGAAAGGCCGGCGTGAAACATGTGAGCTCCTCTCGTGTGCTGCTCCTGCTGGCTGCCTGCCTTTTTATACGCGGGGAGGGAGCGAGGCGGGGAGGCCAGGAGGCCCGGACTCGTCAGGGGAGGTTTGCCACAGCGAGCCAGCCAGAGGAGCGGCGGAGGCCGAGCTGCCTGCCTGTGGCACCGTACGTGCCCACAGGCCACAGGACGATCCAGACAGAGACCGCCACTCTCTGGGCAGTGCCCATAGCAGCCAGCCCACAGGAGGGACGGTGGAGAAAGTGAAAGGGTAAGGTGCCATGCCATGCTTGTCTGCTGCTTCACCATCACCACTCTTGTTGTACGCCGCAAGCAAACAACAAACAAACCGCAGCCCATGTGACGAATAAACTTTATATGAAAACTACCGTCTCAAACTCAAAACACGATATCTATCTATCTATCTACAGGTTTCGAGCTCGTTTCCCTTTCGTGTTCACATGACTCACTGCCACATGATACAGTACGTACGTGACATGGTAAAACATGGATAGACGATCTCCAGTTCTCCACCGATCAGTGTCTGCTATATATTCTGGAGATTGTTAACCGAATTAGTGCTGCTCTAGGCTTACCTATAACTACTAAAACTGGTGGACTTGCAGCTGTACCCCACAATCAAGATCCAGGTTACCAACAGTGGTGAGATGAAGAGTTTGGATGGTGCATGCAACTAATCTTTTTGGGGCCTACCCGCCTCCACATGACAGTAGACCAGTCATCTTCGGTCACCTAAGGTAGCAACATGCTTTATCCAACTCTAACTTTTCTCACCTCTTGCAAATAGCCATCCAGAGTTTCTTTCCTTTCCTGGTTGCTTATGTACTCCTATATTATTGCAAATATATACTCCCTCCGTCCATCCTGAAATATAAAGAATCCAAGGTTTAAAATTTATATCAAAAATATATTTTAGGTTCTCAGTCCCCCCCCCCCCCCCAACCCCTCTCCTCGTTCTTTTAGGAATACTGAGCCTTTTAAACTTAGCGTCATCTGAAAAGCTATCTGTCTCGTTTTTCAGATTTTGTAAATAGGGACAAAAAATAGAAAAATAAATTTAAGCCCAGGAGAAGCCCACAAGCCACCCCATGGCCATTGCTTCCTTACCACTGTAACTCAAAGTTGCTTGTAACCAGGTGGGTAACTATCGGTGTTTCGCATCACTGGCTAGTATATTCCTAGTTTGCGTGTCTGGCCCAGATAGTGTGCTCGAAGGACACAAGGATTATACTGGTTCGAGCAGAACGTCCCTACGTCCAGTCTGCTGCTGCTCATGTTACCGGCACTGTCTGTAGTAGGGGTTATAGATGGGTGAGAGAGGGAGCAGATCCCAGGTCTCTGGTGGAAGGATTGAAAAGTGCTGCGAGCTTGTTTAGTTGCTCAGTCGTGTGCCCGTGCCTCCCTTCCCCTTGTGTTGCGTTGTGTTCCCTCTTTTATAGAAGAAGGGGAAGATGTAGGTTACATCAGGAAAAGAGAAGAGAGAGAGAAATAGGGAGAAAATCGAGGAGAAGAAGCCCTCTGGGACCGTCGCGTCCTTCTTCTCCTTTATACGGGTCCCTCCGATGCTGTAGATGGTGACGGGGATGGCTCCACGTCGGGCTCCTATTCACCACTGGTGCCATGCCTCGACGTCATCAGCTGGTCGTAGCGTTTCATCCCGTCCCGATGGACGGCGTGGTGAACTTCTGCTGTTAGAGGCTTGACCCAGGCCCACACTCTTGGACCCGTAGTGGTTGGGGTGGTACGGACCCCGCCGGGTGAGATGGAGCCCTCGCCCAAGGGGTCGGGCGAGACGGAGCCCATACCCTCGGGGTCGGGCAACATAGGGCCCGTGCCCGAGGGGTCTGGCGAGGCGGAAACCGTCGCTTCGGGGTCGGTCAAGACTGAAATACGTCCTTGATTATCTTGGCGAGTTGTCGTCCGCGGTCCTCAGATCCCTTCTTCGGGTATCCCTAATAATGATACCCAATAGTAGCCCCCGAGCCTACGGAGGAGTAAAATACTCCTTCGTAGGCTTTTTCGGATGGAGGGACTTCCAGGGCTTCGATCTTCTGCTGCCTGCGAGACGCCTTGGTGGGTTACGATCCCTTTCTGTTGCGACCGGACTTCTTTCGAGGGCGTGTAGCTGTGGGATTTCTTTAGGGATCGAAGAGGATTTTCCTTAATTCTGGCCCCTCTTAGGACCCGATTGATCCGCCTTTGTCATGCGACCGCGTATTCGGTCTCTTCGCGAGTCCAATTCCCCATGAGCCCCCGTGAGTTGCGGGGGTCAGATCGAGGGGTCGTCTCGTCTTGCAATCATTCTCCCTCAAGCGTTTCTTCGACAAAACGAAGGGGTTGAGCCGTGCCATGTTTTCCTCCGTGGATGAACCATGGTGCTCGGTTAGCTATTAACAGGCTGGTTCGAGTGGGGTCCGGCGCCCCATTCGTGGGGGTACGGCATGGGTCAGCTGGTGACCGACTCTAGATTCCTGACGGCCGGTCCATATAGTTCTTGGATCCGTCGTCCGGTCCCATGGGCTCGTTGCCTTTCTTCAAGGAAAAACCATGGACAGCACGCTGGCCAGGACTCGAACGTGGACTAGGATGCCCGTAGCGTTCGTGCGCTTGGGTATTGGTCACTAGCGGGCCCATCCTTTTCCACCCCTCGCTCTAAAGGTGCCCTAAAGCAATTGTGAACCCATCGGTGGGCCAACCTTCAAACTCGTGGGCCGTAATGGGCTATGTGAGGGTTTTTAGCCCCGTATCCCTTCCATACCTGCGATAGTTCTTGGCCCATCTATCGGGCGAACCGTCAACTGGTGCGTCCTTTGAGGGAGCGGCCATAGGTAGTGTGCTCACGATATTCGAGGTGGGTGATGTGACGTGGCACAGCGGGCGCGTAAATCTAGGCAGACGGTTCACCTCTCACCTCACCCCGCCTTATAAATAGCGGCCTCCCCCTTCATGTTTCAACACGCAAAACTACAATCTTGCTTTCTCCGCCTTTCCGCCGTCGTCGTTCGGATCTGCTGCCTTTGCTAATCCGTCGCCAGCGCCCTAGATCCGTAGCCTTCACTTCTCCGCTGCCGCGAAAAAGTCCTTGCTCCTCCATCTTCGGTTTCCATGGAGTCGTGGTACCGCTCTGACGTCACCTACGCACGCATGGAGGGCCTCGTCAGGCGCGGTCTTCTTCGTGGGAGGACCGACACGATGGAGTGGCTAGTTCCCAGCCACAAGGAGGTGCCAACGCCGCTCGACGATTACATCATCTCCTTCACGCCCTTCCACGAGCGCAGGAAGAAGGATAGAGGCAGGGAGATCCTGGTGCCGATGGGATGCATGGGAATCCACCTCCGGGGGCAGCGGGTTGCTGAGTACATGCCCTGCCAGCTATCCAGATCCAACAAGGGGTGGCACGCGCAGTGGTTCTACTTGAAGAACAACCCCACCGCCCCCTTGCTGGACTTCACTGGGCGCTTGATCGAAGAGGCGCCGCCGACGTGGCTATGGGGGCCACCCGACAAGGAAAAGATGAGGATGCGCGACATCCTCGAGGCCATCGCATCCCTGAAGAGCTGTGGCCTTTGCAGGGCCAGCGTCATTGGAGCATACCACGCGAGGAGGGTGGCGCCGCTGATGGCGCACGCCCTTCCATTGTTCGAGATGATGCCGGTTGTGGAACTCAGCGGGACAGTGCTTGCCTAGGGGCCGCTTCGCAACAGTGAGATTGCGCAGCGCATCAAGGAGGCGACGGATGAGTTTGACTCCATGTTCCTAATCTCAGGACATCCCGTGATGCTACCGGAGCCAGGCTTTATCGAGCTGCCGGTGGATTTGGGCTTTTGGACCTCTGTCACGCCGCTGCTGGAGCACGCGGCCATGAGGGCGGCGAACCGTGTCGTAGATGAGCGGAGGAAGAAGGATAAGGACGACAAGGAGAAGAAATGGCGGGCGAAGCTGCAGCGAGGGAAGCGACGCCAAGGCTCGTCGGAGGAGGGAGAGGAGGAGGAAGAAGAGGAAGAGGTGGAGGATGACACCTCTAGGTCGCCCATACCGTGGGACAATCTAGCCGGCAGGGATGAGGACCCGCCTTTGCCGCAGGCCGGACCCTTCGCGTGGCATCTCTTGGAGCAAGAGGGGGAGGACACACCCCCGAAGACGGCGGGAGCGAGTCGCCCCACTCTGTCTGGGCCTTCTACGATTCCCCCAGAGCCGAGGGGAGCTAGCGGCTCCACCTCGTCCGAGCCTCCCGAGCAAAGGGAGGGCTCGAAGCGGCAGCGCGATGAGGAGTCACAGCCAGGGTCGGGGTCGGCTGAGAATTCTTCATCCTTTTGTTTCTAATGAATTTTTTGCCGTGATCTAACAGCAGCGCCATCCACAGCGTTGGAGGATGCGGGACCCTCCTAAAGCTAGAGCCGAAAAAGACTCTCGCCCTTCGGCGAGCGCGCCAGGACCCGTCTGGTGCCACGCCGGAGGTCGGCAGGAGCGTCGTTGGGGCGACTGTAGGGTCCACCGGAGAGGTGCAGTTGACGACCACGTCTACGGTAGGGCAGGCGATGGAGTGCGCATCTGGGGGGCCCATGGTGGGCACGGCGTGGCCAGGTGCGGCCGCGACATCACAAGTGGTGACGGTGCGGCTGGAGCTACCATCTACGTAGGTGGGCGCATCTGCGGCGGGGCAGTAGGGGGAGGCTACACCCAAGGCGTCCTCGGTGGATGTGGCGCGGTCGGGCATAGCCACGACGTTGTTGTTGGAGACGGCGTAGCTGGGGCCATCATCCGTGCAGACGGCCGCACCCATGGCAGGGCGGACAGAGGAGGCCATGCCTAGTGCATCCTTGGCGGGCGCGACGGTGGGGCAGGCTTCCTCATCTATGTCACCCATCCCTTCTACTGCTGGGGGGCCCGTCCTGGAGGAGTTGCTGCCGCAAGAGGGATCGGCACTACCTGGGGTCGGCGATGAGGTGTCCTGGCCTTTGGTCCGGGTCAGCGGCGACCCGCACATTTGGGGATGATCCTAGATCCTGTGGGCCGACCGGCAAAACCACGAGGGCGACGCTCTTCGCCCTCGACGACGCCGCAGAGGAGAGGGAGTGGTGGCGTGTTCACTCAGGGTCGGGATCACGGTCAACGCCCTGACCACCGCGCTGAACTCGCTGTAGGACGTCGTCACGCCAGTCGGTCGGGTACATCATGTCCGTGTCTCCGACTGTCGTCTCTCTCCTTTGTGCCTGTTAACTCATGTCCTCTCCGTAGTCTCTCATGGACCACAGTCGGGAGAAGTCCCTATTCCTTCTTCACGAGAAGGATGTTTGGGACCACCTTGTCGAAGAGAAGCGGCGGCATGAGGAACTAGAAGCACAGCTCGCTGCCACCCGTCAGGAGGTGCCTAAGCTCGCCCCCGTCTGCCAGGAGTTGGCCAATCTCTGAATCAAGGAAGCAGAGGCTCGCGTTGATGCCCAAGAGGCTAGGGAGAAGCTCATGGCCCTGCTTGAGAGGACGCGCGTGGATGAGGCAGATGCCGAGCGGCTACGGAAGGAGCGGGATGACTTGGCTGATCAGGAGCGTGCCGACGCCCAGCAGCGGATCTGCCTCCTGGAGGGCGAGCTCTAGGGAGAAAAAGACCTAAAGGTTGCGGCAAAAGCGATGACCGCCAGACTCGCCACGGAGGTCAATCAGCGCCGGGAGCAGATCTAGAACCTAGAGGCTGAGGTGACCCGACAGTGTGACGAGGCGCGCAAGTTCTAGGCGGACGTGGACGGTAATCATCTGGTTTTCCTTGTTGTCCTTTTCCCTAGAACCCGTGGTGAGTCTTTTGACGTGGTTGTCGTGTGACTTGGATAGGACTTGATGGTAGGCTCATGGTGGAGGTAACGAAGAGCCACAGCCTGGGGAAGGAGCTCGGCGAGGTGAAGGCCACGCTCCTAAAGGAGAGCGAAGAGCACGATGCCCTGCGCGTTGCCATCCAGCTGGTCTACAGCAACCTCGAGCCAGCCCTAGCATAGGAGATGAGCTCGCTCACGGTTCACGATGTCTAGATCATGGATTGAGTGCACGACATTGCGAGGGGCGCGCTCCACTTTGGTGTCAATCGATCATTTGCGATCGCTCGGTCTCACTATGAGAACATCGATCTAGCAACGATGAGCCAAGGCTTCGCTCCCGGCTACACTGACGCCGAGCTGGAGGACATCGAGAAGGAGGTGGCCCCTCTAGCACAGGACTTATCTGCCAAGATAGAGGATGAGACCATCCCCCCCAAAAATAGTTAGTTAGATAAATGAAGTGGTGGTCTTGTAATAAATGAACAAGTTTTAGTTCTTTTGTGTTATAAAAAGGTAACTACATTCTGACCTTTTTCCGTTGTTAAGGCTACAAAGCTTAAGGCGTGGGAGAAAGAACCCTGATCACGCTGGTGAGCAAGAATGCCGTAGCCGCTGGAGCGTAGGTTCCTTGCAGTCCGACCAACTTTAATCAGTGTTCGTTTCCATAGCTCTCGCTTTTAGATCTTAACGTGAGAAGGGGTCGGGCACAGTGATTGTTTCTGAATAGGTATGCTCTTATCAGCCCCCGAGTGAGGCCTGGCCCCATGCCGTTGCTGGGGTTGGGTGTCACTAAGGATCGAGGACGAGATAGCGAAAAAGAAAGCATTTTTGTATTTTAGAAACACCGTTCTTAGTTTCATGGGTACATGCATATGCTAAGGGTAAAAATGACGTAGCTTCTTGATGTTCCATGCGTTGATGAAGACCTTGCCATCGATGGACTTGAGCTTGTAGGTGCTGGGTCAGAGCACTTCTGCGATGACGTATGGTCCCTCCCACGGTGGAGAGAGCTTGTGACAGTTTTTGTTGCTCTGGACGAGGCAGAGTACCAAGTCCCCGACATTGAAGGCCCGACCCCACACCTAACGACTGTGGTACCGGCGCAATGCCTGCTAGTACTTAGCTGAGCGGAGGAGGGCAACATCACGTGCCTCGTCGAGCTAATCCATGGCATCCTCGAGGGACGCCTTGGCTCCCTGCTCATTGTACGCCCTGACCCTCGGCGCTCCATAGTCGAGGTCGGTCAAGAGGATAGCCTCAAAACCGTAGACCATGAAGAAGGGTGTGTAGCCAGTGGCCTGGCTGGGGGTTGTCCTCAGCTCCAGAGCACTGTGGGGAGCTCCGCCACCCATTGTCCGCCAAACTTGTTCAACCGGTTGAAGATCCTAGGCTTAAGGTCTTGTAGGACCATGCAATTTGCGTGCTCAACCTGACCGTTTGTACAGGGGTGCGCCACGGCGGCCCAATCGACGCAGATGTGTTATTCATCGTAGAATTAGAGGATCTTTTTCTCGATGAACTACGTGTCATTGTCCGTGATAATGGAGTTCGGGACTCCAAAGCGATGGATGATGTCAAGAAAGAACAACACGGCTTGCTCGGACTTGATCACGTAGATCGGCCGAGCCTCTATCCACTTTATAAACTTGTCTATAGTGACAAGCAAGTGCGTATAGCCCCCGGGCGCTCTCTTGAGAGGTCCGACCATATCGAGCCCCTAGACCATGAACGGCCATGTGATGGGGATCGTTTGGAGTGCTTGGGCCGGCAGATGGGTCTGTCGAGTATAGTGTCGACACCCTTCGCAGGTGCAAACAATCTGTTCAACGTCAGCTACTGCGGTTGGCCAGTAGAAGCCCTATCGAAACGCATTTCTGACTAGGGTACTAGGTGCGGCATGGTGCCTGTAGACCCCACCATTGATATCTCTCAGCAACTGCTTCCCTTGTTCGATGGGGATGTAGCGCTGCAGGATCCCGGTGTGGCTTCGCTTGTAGAGCTCCTCCTCAATAACGACAAAGGACTTGGCGCGATGCGTGAGCCACTGGGCCTCCGTTTTGTCCGTCGATAGCACCTCACGGAGGAGGTAATTGAGGTAAGGAGTCCTCCAGTCAGCAAGAGGGTTGAGCTCTGCCACTGGATCTGTGTCAAACTCCATGACCTCGAGGTCAGGGTGAGCCAAGGGTTGGTCAGCCCCTGAGCCTGGGGTCGGCGGTCTGTCACCAGTTCATTCTGGCTCCTCGTAGCGGACCGAGGGCTTGTACTAGTCGCTGATGAAAATGCCCGTCGACACCGGCTCTCGGCTAGACACCATCTTTGCTAGCGCGTCTACTGCTTCGTTGAGCTACCTTAGGATGTGATTGAGCTCGAGACTGTTGAACTTGTCCTCCAGCTGGCAGACCTCTCGGCAATACGTAGCCATCTTGGTGTTGTGGCAGCTTGACTCCTTCATGACCTAGTCGATGACCAGCTGGGAGTCGCCCCGAACGTCGAGCCATCAGATGCCCAGCTCAACAGTGATGTGTAGGCCATCAATGAGTGCCTCATATTCGGCCACATTGTTGGAGGCAGGGAAGTGGATGCGGACCATGTACTTCATGCGCACTTCGAGGGGTGAAACGAAGACCAGCCCCACACCGGCCCCTTCTTCATCAGCGACTCATCGAAGTACATCATCTAGTTGTTTACACCAAAATTTGGGAAGAAGAATGCGGGAACTCGAAGCTTCCAAGATTGTGTCAATCATGGAATCGATTGCATAAATATCGATATCAGCTGATTCAGATGCGACACTAGAATCGGCTCTCTTCAAATGACGTCAGTAGATAATGACAAAGAGCTGTGGTTGGCGTCGGGAAATACATATCGGACTCTACATAAAGGGAAAGATTAGGGTCCAAGTTATATTAAGTTAGGAATGTTTTCTTTTATACCAAAGATTGTAATGAGTCATACTTGAGTAGGATTCATGCTTAGGCTCCGGGTATAAATATTGGACCCCGACTATTGTAAAAACGAAATCCAATCAACCAATACAAGTTACTTTCTTTTTCGGCTCCGTGCCAACCCTTAGGAGTCGGAGTAGAGTAGAATCCGGTGAGTTCTTCAACAAACAGGGCTGCATCGATCTGGCTGACCAACGGCTTGTCGGTACATACCGTCATGGCTTATACTTTGGTTTGTACGGCTGCATCGGTTAAGTTCGATCTCCACTACGAGCTTTAGTATAAGCTAGTTATCGACTCTTATCTAGTTCAAGGATGGCTGCATCGATCCGGTCGACCTCCACTGCTCGAATTAGATTAAGGTCAAGTTATTGGCTCTACCTAAGGGTGGCGTCCTTTGGGTAGATTCATTAAGTTACCGATCTTGCTGATGTTTTCAATGTTATTAGTTTTGCAGCAACATCAACCTGCCCGATAGAGATCGATCTAGATCGGCCTCACATCCTTTTAATCCCTCGTTTGTCTTGTTACATTGCAATGGTTCTTACTTCAAATGATGGATTACGTTTTATTGGCTGTTCTACTCTGATCTTGATTGTGCATAGTACGCGGTCAAGGCATGTCTGATCTTGAGGAGGTTTACTAGCTAGTTGAATCTAGTCTATAGCCCACTATCACGGCTGCATCGATCTGGTCGACCCCCACTGTTAGTACTCTAGATTGGAGGATGCTAGCTGGTAGGTTTGCTTTTGATCAGGCATGACCCTAGCTGTTTGCTATGCCTGCATCGGATAAATAGTCGATTGCCCATATTTCAACGTTCATAGTGTGTTTTCATGATCCTATTAAATATGAGTAGATCCGTTTTCTTTAAGGATAGAATCTGTTATCTTTATTATGGCTGCATCGATCCGGTCGAACCTCACTGTTAAAGATGACATGTTAGATTTGAGGAGTTGAATGGTCTACTCGTGTTGAATAGTCTATTGTTCACATGCTATGATCATTTTTCTACCCGAATCGGCTCTGTTAGCCGATTCATCTGTGCTTTCACAGATATGACACGCTCTCATGAACTTGTTGAATTATGGTTGATTCTATGAATTCTTTGGATTTAGTTTGTTGTTATTATTATAGCTGCATCGATCCGGGCGAACCTCATTGTTGATGGTAATGGATTAGGTCTAGATGGTTTGTGGGTCTGTCTGTATCAAACAGTCGATTGTGTGCGTGGCATATCCCTTTTTCTTATTCAATTCATTGGCTCTACACTACGTATTGATAGAATCTAATTTAGCCAGTGATGTATCTCTAACGCATACATGTTAATAGCTTAAGGGAAAGAATCATTAAAATTGGGTACATTGCGATTGTCATTATAAAATCAGTCACAACCCGCGAGCGCTATAGTTCTTAACAACCGATTTTCTTCTCGTATCGGTTTATTTGATCGATTTTCGTGTTTGGCTGTCAGCCCACTGGATCATCGAGCACTCACCAGCATTGTCGATCACCACTAACGTTGTCCGACCACACACTATGACTAGAGGTAAAATAACGATGGTTCATGGTCGGCATCACTAGCGCGTGCTCGGCAACACTAGTGAGTGGTCGGATATCTCCGTGATCTAGTGGGATAACACTAGCTGCTCCCGAATTGATTGTCAATTGCAGGTCAAATTGATAAACTTTAAAGACCAGCATGTTCCACCTTAAATTACTGATAAACTTTCTCTCCTTGTCAATTGTAGGTCAAATTGATTGACATGCCTTCGGAGGAATTCACAGGGTTGACTGGTCCTGCGTTGAAGCCAAGCGAATCTCTAGCCTTGCTCCGTCAAGCAGATCCTTCCGGCTTATTGTGTGTCGACGTATTTTTGTGCCGACACACGTTTTGGCACGCCCGGTGGGACACCACAATCGTCATGGCGACTTACAACAACAATGACATCCTTATGGTGCCTTATGAATACCTACCTAATGAAGATAAAGATGTCATCAGCAAAGCTATAGAAGAAATTCAGAACAAGTGTTTGTTCGGAAATATCCACTACCGAGAGTTCTGTTGCATGGGTAGACAGATGCAGATGAAACTAAAGACATATGTTTCTTCGTAGAGGCTGTAAATAAGTCTGTTCATGATGCCATGTCAAACCATAATGAAGTTTTCTTGAACACATTCCACAACACCATGAAGGAAGTGTTTCATGGATATCCAATCGATCAGGTTGGACCGGTTTACTATAATATTCCACATCCATCGACTCAGGGGACTAATCAAGCCGGTACTAGCCATCAAGAAGCCGCACCAGCTAGTAATGATGATGTCCAGGTAGTTCAGAGCTTATCTGAGCAAGTTCAAGGAGCTACTACTAATCAGATACAATATAATCCTGGATCGTTAGTACAGCATGAGCAACAACCGACGGGGCAAGTTCAGAATCAAATGGTTAATTTTGGCACATCAGGCCAAATACCATCGTTGGCTCAAAAGATAACGCCATCAGTTCAAAGGATTCATAGAAATATAGATCCTAATATCTATAACCGGAGACTTCAAGCAGCAAACCAGCAAAGGACCCAACAGATAGAGGTTCTGCAAGGATATCATTATAGCATAGATTATAATACTCTTCATATGATTCCACATCTAGGGTATCGAGGTACCCAAAATTTTAATCCACAAATGGGTCAGTAATTGTAGAGAAATCCAAATTCAAATGCTGATGAGTTGTTGCTTAGAGTGACCGAGATGATAAAAAATCAGTTCGGTTTGAAGCCAAAAGGGCAGACCTTCTCGTACAAACGTCTATATCTAGAGTAGTATGATTTGGTCACTCTTCCTACAAATTATAGGCTCCTAGAGTTTGCTAAGTTCATTGGCCAAGATAGCACAAGCACAATGGAACATGTTAGTCGGTATCTTACACAGTTGGGCGAAGCATCCATTGAAGAGGCCCATCGAGTTCGTTTCTTCTCCTTGTCCCTGTCAGGACCAGCCTTCACTTGGTTTTCATCATTGCCAGTTAACTCCATTACCAATTGGGCTGACTTAGAGAAGAAGTTTCATATATATTTTTACACTGGGATAGGAGAAAAGAAAATTACCGATCTGACGACTATAAGGCAGAGAACTAAGAATTGGGCACCGAGTTTCTTCAGAGATTTTGAGAGACTAGAAATTTATGCTTCTCATTGAACCTGACTGATGATCAGCTAGCTGCACTGGCCGTTCAAGGAATGTTGCCAACGTGGAGAGAGAAGCTGCTGGGGCAAGAATTTGACAACTTGGGTCAGTTGGCTCAACGAGTGGCGGCGTTCAATAGCCAATTCCAGAGTATGCGCAGAGATACCCGATTCCAGAAGAGTACCGCAATTGCCAAAACCTATAATCCATATTTAGTTGATGATGGCTATGAAGACGATAAAGAAGAAGAGGTTGTCGGGGCTGAATGGAATTGGGGTAAGAAGACAGTAATGGTGCCAAATCCTTAGGGAAGAGGAGTCGAAGAGATCTATGACTTCGACGTCACAAAATCAAACAAGCTCTTTGATTTCTTGCTTGAGAAGGGGCAGATCAAGTTGCCAGACAATCATATTATGTTGCCTCCTGATCAGTTGAAGAATAAAAAGTTCTGCAAATTTCACAACGCCACTTCTCATTCTACTAATGAGTGCAGAGTTTTCTCACAACATATACAGAGGGCTATTCAGCAAGGAAGGCTCAAATTTGATACACCTCGAAAGATGAAAGTTCATGACAATTCTTTCCCAAGAGATCAGAACATGGTTGATGCTAGGTTGCTCAAAGGGAAGACTAAAGTCCTAACATCAACCAGATCAAGAGAAACTAGAACAATCGATCCTGAGATACAAATATCGGCTGATAAATATAGAGAGATTAGAAGGTGTCGTGACCAACAAAAGAGCCGATATGGGTAGGGAGAGACGTCGAAGGATGGGGCAACAAGGCCGCATGTTACATCTCGAATTTTGTTGAATAAATGGCAGCGGCAGAAGGAAAATGATTATCAGCATTGGTTAGAAGAGCAAGAATACCAGCGTCAACAGGAAAAAGAGAGGTATGAAAGAAAGCAAGTTGAATCACATTGGAATTGTCCTTTCTTCATACATTGCTGGAATGAAGGTTTGAAATCGCCTACCAGAAATAACGGTCCAGAGTGCAGCGAGCAATATTGGGAATTTAGGCAATCTCAAGCCAACCGCCGGTCTATCCAAACTCAAGATGAGTATCATCATAATAACATGGATCGGCGCTTAAAAAATAGAAGTGTTCATGATCAGCATGGAAAGCGAGTCGTTGATCAAGGCTGGGTTGATTATGAAGAAGAAAGTAATAAGGAAGAATATGTTTGGCAGGAAGGCCAATGGTGTCTAGGAGGTCTGACAAGAAGTCAGAAAAGAAGAGCGCAACGCCTAAGGAACAGAGAGCTAGAATAGACTCAGGCGTCTGGTAAACCTCAAGTGTGGCGTGCTAAACAAACAGCCGGTAGGGGTCAACCATCGGCTAATATTCAAATGACTTTTTTATTATCATCAGAATTTAGAGCTCCGGCAGACCAAGAAGTCTATTCAGATTTTGATGAATCGGAGTATGAGGAAATAGTTACCAAGTTAACAGTGATACAACAGGCTATATTCGATAAGCCAGTCAAGCATCGGCACTTAAAGGCTTTATATGTAAAAGGTTTTGTTGATGGGAAGCCAATGAGCAAGATGTTGGTGGACGGAGGTGTTTCTATCAATCTTATGCCTTACACCAATTTTTGTAAGCTTAGCAAGGGGCCAGGAGATTTGATTGAAACTGATGTGATGCTTAAGGATTTTGGGGGTAATGCGTCTAAGACCCGGGGGACAATAAACATCAAACTGACAATCAGGAGTAAGACTCTGCTCACCACATTCTTCGTCATCGATGGAAAAGGGTCATATAGTTTACTCCTTTGTCGTGATTGGATTCATGCAAACTGTTGTGTGCCATCAACCATGCATTAATATTTGATTCAGTGGCATGGAGATGATGTTGAGCTGGTTTGCGCTGATGAATCTGTGAGTATCACAACAGTCGATCCAGTGTATTGGGAGCTAGAAGACTTCGAGTGTTTTTCTGGCAAACTATGGGAAGGAGGCCTCATTAAGATCAATGATGAAAGCCAACAGCCGATCCAAGCAATTAGCTCTGAGAGTTTGTTTTGATGGATAATCATGGCTTCGCGTCGGCCGATGGATTGAGGGATATAAATATTGGTCTTGGAGATAGGCCTAGGCCGATGTATGTGAGCGCTAAGTCAAATCCTAAGTACAAGCTAGAGTTGATAGATTTATTAAAGGAGATGCTTGGCCTGGATCGGTCGATTGTTTAGTCTTTGGTCTAAAAAGTTATGGTGCAACCTATCAATAAGTGATCAATGGAAAATGTTTGAAGGAATATTATCCTAGCATTTGGATCAACACTTGATAGCCGATTTGTTCAGTCATCAGCTCTAATAGCCGATACCAGAAGGATATCGCCTCAAGTTTAAAATTAACCTAAAAGAGGGAAAAAGCCGATACAAAATGTATCGCCTATAGAGCAAAAAGAAACACAGAAACAACCATGACGAATACAAAGGCATTGCAGAAAGCACACTGAGATACAATCATAAGACGGAAGATTTCGTTCATTGATTAGTTTTCCCTAAATACAAACTAATCAAAAAACACTATTTATCACATCCTGAGCGGATGTGATGTCTACGATGGCCTTCGCCGCATCGACGAACTCTTTGATCAAGTCCTCGTGCTCCTCGGTGCCATCACCCATCAGAAAACCGATCTCCATGGTATGACCTACGCCACGGCCAACGCCACCGATGCACCGTGGCGAACGCCATGAAGGGCAATCTCCTGAACGTGGGCCAGAACATCATGGAGGCGGGCATTGATGAGGGGGCGTGGGGCATTGACAGCCGTCGTAGCCACGTTTGCCACCAGCTGGAGGGACTCCAACTGCACCGTCAGGGCTAGCGATCACAGAAGCAGAAAAGCTATCAAGATAAAGACAGTGGAAATCAAAATAAATGTGTTCCAAGAATCCATCTTACCCGCCACCATGGCGTCAGACCCGGCTAGCCGCGCCCGAGCAGCGCTGGCCACCTCCTCAGTGGCGTGAAGGGCTGCTTGAGAAGCCCCGAGGTGGATCTCGAGCTGATCGTTTTCTCGAGTTGCCTCAGAATAACGGTCCTGGGCTGCCCTCCACTCCCTGATGAAACATCGGGCGTTGTCACCATTGTAGGAGTCAGAGGAGTCCGACAATGAGCCCACAGCATAAGCAGCATCAGATAGAGCGCTGGAGGGCTCACCGGCCCTGGGAAGAGGATGAAGGCTGTCATTCAAGACGAACCTACAAACAAGTTAGAAGAGTTCACCGCCATGAGCAAAAGATATCGATCTCACCTCATACGATGAAGGCACTGGCTCACCGGCATGTCCTCCTCTGGAACCTCCCCCACCATGCGCTTGCCTTGGTTGTCCTCACTGGTCATGGAGTTTGGTTGGATCTACAGAGAGGAGAAAGGAAACCGCTACAGGATTTGAGAAGGCAGAGAAGTGCAAAGGAATAGGAACAGTTGTGAGTGTAGATGTGTTCAAGGCCAGAGCCCTTGGCTGGTATTTGTAGCCATGAAGTAAGGTGGTGGATATCTTGGGACATGCAAAAGGCAACCGCAATTAATAGAAGGCGAAGCGTCACCACACTAATGCCGAAGAGAATGTGGCATTGATAACTAAAGATAGAAGTTTGAAGGAGTTCTCTTAATAAAGGCCGTGTTTTCATACTTAATTGGATTAAGGATAGAAGTCTGGAATTGGTTATTTTCAAATCGGCTCTTTAGCCGAAACAAGAAATACGATGAGGCGACATAAAATATGGTTATCATTGATTCTACACAAGATACATGTTGATATACATATTACAAGTCTAGAGCATCCTAGATTGTTTTCAATACTTCTAGCCAGATAGTTTCGACTTCTGTGATTTGTTGCTTGTCTTCTTCGGCTGATCCAGGGATATCCTCGAGGCTACTACAGATGACCCTACCTTCTCTGACCTTGGTCAGCAGTTCATGTTTCTTCTGCTTAACGGCATTGGGTATTTGGGCCAGAATAGACTTGTGGCGATCAATGGTAGCTTTCATGTTCTCTAGTTCCTTCTCAAGTTCTGCACGCCTGACTTCTAGTTGGGTCAGCTCTGGATCAATCCTGAGAGAAGAGTTCTTCAAATCATCGATCAGCTATGTTAGCTCTTTGGCCTCTTGCCTATTGGAGTTCTTCTTGGCCAGCAAAGCTTCACGGTTAGACAGTCTCCTCTGGGCCTTTTTCACCTTTGGAGCTTGATCTTCAATGACGGACAAGGATGACAAGACCTTGGTAAGAACTGGGGATGAATTACCTTTAAAGGCCAAGGAGACTCTTTATATTAAATCCGCATCTTGGACCAAATTGAATATATTCTTCTCAAGCATTGGTAACATACCCCTTAGCCGATTTCTGGTCTCTTCTGATAGAGCTTCTTTAGAAGAGACGGCTGATGAGCTGATTTTATCTTCATCTAGATACTCTTCAAGATTGAAAGAGTAGCTCGGAGCAGAAGATTAAGTGCCTATATATAACAAAATCTTGTTAAGAGGATTGAACCAGTTGATAATAAGATAAACGGTGAAGCAAGTACAGTACCTTTTCTATGGTAGCCTCTATCTGGGAAGAAGGAGCAGTTGATGATGCACCAATGATATCTGGTTGAAATGGCTCTGAACTCTCAACATTGATATCTGCAAACATCAAGGAAGATTTTTTTAGTTCATGTTTGTTGCAGAGAAATAAACTAAGCATATGACTTTCTTACCATCAGTTGTATGCTGGACTGCGGAATTGATAGTTTGAGTGTCAACAACAGCAGGATCATTTTCAATAAGGAGACTGTCAGACTCCTGCTCTTGCATAGGTGTTTCCTCAGGAAGTATCTGACATGATAAGAAGTCAGATGAAGGATGAAAAATTGAATAAAATTAAAAGTTTTGAGAAAAATACTTCGGTAGCATCAAGGGTAAAATGGAAGGACACACATCTTCTGCTGTCTTGGAAGCATCGATTGTTTCAACCAAAGTCGGCTCCTCTTGGGGATCGGCTGATGAAGGTCTAGTTGATGCCGAATCAAATGCCTGGGACAACAGTTCCACGCCCAGAGTCAATTGGGATGCAATGGTTGATAGCTGTGAAGAAAGAGGATTAGAAGTTGAATATCATTTTGAGGAAAAAAATGAATTATTTACCTAGGCAGCCGATGGTCTCGTTCTGCGAAGTCTTTTCCCAGTAATAGTTTTCTAGGTTGTCCCTTAGGCTGTCTTGCATTTTTAGGATTGATACATTACGATTGTAGGGGCAGCTTGAGTTTTCATCAGCTTCTTCAGTGGAGGTGCAACTGATCCTATTCTTAAAACTAGGCATGGTGGCTGATAATCTATAGGACGCCCCTCCCTGTCCAAGCTTGGGGGATCGAATTCGGTGTCCTAAAAAGGCCTGTTAGAACAGTTGGCAGGGGAACTCATCAAGTAATTTTTCTGAAAAAGGGAATGGTAAGTTACCTCACTGTCAAGCAAACTCTCCATCCAGAGCTATGCATCTAGGATGGACCGGCCCACAGAAGAGGTGGGAGTGCCATTCTTGCCACCAGGAGTCAAAAAGATTAGAAGAGAACTTGACTCTTGTCCAGTCATGCAAGTAAAGAGAAGAAAGATCTGATCCTAGTTGGAAAACTCTGGAGGCTTCTATTATTTCACTAATGCCCTCTCTTGGCCTCAGTATATCCTTGAAGAACAGTTGAGGAGGTAGTTGACCAAGACCAAACTGATGAGCTACAAAAGAAGGGTTATAAAACTCGTAGGTTGGAAGGTTGCCTAGAAGAAAGGAACCTGTAGACATTTTGCCGTGGCCATGATGAAACTCGGCTAAAAGAACATAGGGCTTGATGAAAGAATTGAAGATTGCGGCCGCCGTTTCATCTGAACAGCCTGATTGAAATAGAAATTTGAATAGGAAGATCAGCTCATTGTTCTCATCCTTGTCATAGGGTAGCCAAGTCAGGGTATCTGTATCAAACCCTCTATAAAACCTTTTGAAGAGATGGCCAACATCGACAGCAATTGCTATGGCCGATGCAGCTTCACCATAACTCATGCACTGACGGGTTCTTCCTTCTTTGCCTCTATATTCCTCATCAAAGTTGGAGGAAGGAAAGCTCATGTTTCTGACATCAGGCCTTACAATCTTGTGCATATACAGGTTCAGTCATAACTATATCAACCACCAAGGGCTACTAATAGTATGCACTGGTTCGTTCTTTAGCAACTAGGCAGCTACATGGTGCATCAGATGATAACCAGCTCCTAACAGATACTTCCCAAGAGGAATATCCTTGCCTACTGCCAGATGCTCTGTCATAAATTTATGATTGTAAGTCGGACCACAAGATGACCCATAGAAAATGAATCTCTCTAACCATATGTTTAGAAAGACCACATATTCTCTTTCGCTGACAGTTGATTCGTCTCCAATATGGTTTAGAATGTAGCTTGCCCATCCTGTGTAGTTTGATATTTTGGCTAATTTCTTAGATTCAGCACTTAAGAAGTCATAAGCCTACATCGATCCTGTTATTCTAAGGCCGGTCAGCATATAAATATCGGTCAAAGTGATGGTCATTGGGCCATGACAAAAAACAAAAGCATTTAGGGTGTTGGACCAGAAATAAGATGTAGAGATTAGGAGTGAATCATTCCTCTCCATCCCAGACAACAAAAGTGTCAAGCATTGATTCAGATCGTAAAGCTCCCAATCTCCACCCTTTTTCTCGGACACCCTACAAAACCAGTCTCTCCATCCCTTAGGCATTTTGGGCCAATTTCTGAAGGGAGTCTTGGTGTTCCAGGAAGACGAATCCACTACAGATAGTTTGAAGGGGATTCAGTTGGTTTTTTGACAGATAAAATCATATGGATCAGGGTCACCCATAGGCCCAAGAAAATAGACATTAGGAGCACTAGCCGATGGAATCAAGATTTCGTTCCTCATTTCCTAAAAATCAGATAAAATAAAATTGAGAAGAAGGGAAATGCAGGGAAGCGGCCGATACTTGGAGAATGGGAACTTATTTGAATCTAAGAAAGATCACTTGAATGAAAGCTTGATAGGGCAGAGGATTTGCTAGGGTTGAGGCTTTGGCGATGGCGACGTCGGCTGTTAAGATTTGCTCGAGAAAGAAGGAGAAAGCAAACAGGTCGAGTGAGTTGGAAGAGATACTATTGGGATATTATATAAGACTTAGACCAGGAAGTCAGGAGTCACACGTATATCTCGGAATAAAATGGTTGCGACGTGGTGAACAGATAAATAGGAATTTTGGAATAAAATTATTTTTATCCCAAAATTGGGGGGCATGTGTTTACACCAAAATTTGGGAAGAAGAACGCGGAAACTCAAAGCTTCCAAGATTGTGTCAATCAAGGAATCGATTACATAAGGATCGATATCAGCTGATTCAGATGCGACACTGGAATCGGCTCTCTTCGAATGACGTCAGCAGATAACGACAAAGAGCTGCGGTTGGCGTCGGGAAATACATATCGGACTCTACAAAAAGGGAAAGATTAGGGTCCAAGTTATCTTAAGTTAGGAATATTTTCTTTTATACCAAAGATTGTAATGAGTCATACTTGAGTATGATTCATGCTTAGGCTCCGGGTATAAATATTGGACCCCGGCTATTGCAAAAAGGACATCCAATCAACCAATACAAGTTACTTTGTTTTTCGGCTCCGTGCCAACCCTTAGGAGTAGGAGTAGAGTAAAATCTGGTGAGTTCTTCAATAAGCAGGGCTGCATCGGTCCAGCCGATCTCTGACTTGTCTGCAAGTACCGTCATGACTTATACTTTGGTTTGTACGGCTGTATTGGATAAGTTCGACCTCCACTGCGAGCTTTAGTATAAGCTAGTTATCGACTCTTATCTAGTTCAAGTACAACTGGATCAATCTGGTCGATCTCCACTGCTCGAATTAGATTAAGGTCAAGTTATCGGCTCTACCTAAGGGTGGCGTCCTTCGGGTAGATTCATTAAGTTACCGATCTTACTGATGTTTTCATTGTTATTAGTTTTGCAGCAACATCAACCTGTCTGATCGAGATAAATCTAGATTGGTCTCACATCCTTTTAATCCCTCGTTTGTCTTGTTACATTGCAATGGTTCTTACTTCAAATGATGGATTACGTTTTATTGGCTGTTCTACTTCGATCTTGATTGTGCATAGTACGTGGTCAAGGCATGTCTGATCTTGAGGAGGTTTACTAGCTAGTTGAATCTAGTCTATAGCCCACTATCACGGCTGCATCGATCCGGTCGACCCCCACTGTTAGTACTCTAGATCGGAGGATGCTAGCTGGTAGGTTTGCTTTTGATCAGGCATGACCCTAGCTGTTTGCTATGCCTGCATCGGATAAATAGTCGATTGCCCATATTTCAACGTTCATAGTGTGTTTTCATGATCCTATTAAATATGAGTAGATCCGTTTTCTTTAAGGATAGAATATGTTATCTTTATTATGGCTACATCGATCTAGTCGAACCTCACTGTTAAAGATGATAGGTTAGATTTGAGGAGTTGAATGGTCTACTCGTGTTGAATAGTCTATTGTTCACATGCTATGATCATTTTTCTACCCGAATCGGCTCTTTTAGCCGATTCATCTGCGCTTTCACAGATATGACACGCTCTCATGAACCTGTTGAAGTATGGTCAATTTATGAATTCTTTGGATTTAGTTTGTTGTTATTATTATAGCTGCATCGATCCGGGCGAACCTCATTGTTGATGGTAATGGATTAGGTCTAGATGGTTTGTGGGTTTGTCTGTATCAAACAGTCGATTGTGTGCATGTCATATCCCTTTTTCTTATTCAATTCATTGGCTCTACACTATTGATCGAATCTAATTTAGCCAGTGATGTATCTCTGACACATACATGTTAATAGCTCAAGGGAAAGAATCATTAAAATTGGGTACATCGTGATTGTCATTATAAAATATGTCACAACCCGCGAGCACTACAGTTCTTAACAACTGATTTTCTTCTCGTATTGGTTTATTTGATCGATTTTCGCATTTGGCTGTCAGCCCACTGGAACGGCGAGCACTCACCAGTGTTGTCGATCACCACTAACATTGTTCGACCACACACTATGACTAGAGGTAAAATAACGATGGTTCATGGTCGGCATCACTAGCGCGTGCTCGACAACACTAGTGGGTGGTCGGATATCTCCATAATCCAGTGGGCTAACACTGGATACTCCCGAAGCGACACACTTGGAATTGTCAGGGCAAAGATCGGCATGTTCCACCTTAAATTACTGATAAACTTTCTCTCCTTGTCAATTGTAGGTCAAATTGACTGGCACGCCTCGGGAGGAATTCACAGGGTCGACTGGTCCTGCGTTGAAGCCAAGCGGATCTCTAGCCTTGCTCCATCAAGCAGATCCTTCTAGCTTGCTATGTGTCGACGCATTTTCGTGCCAACACTAGTACTCCTGTTCGACGGCCGCTGGCGACATTTGGATCTCGGTCCATTCTGCCACAAAGTCAGCCAGGACTTAGGACTTGATGGCCGTCCGAAGGGCGTACGAAATACCCTGACCCATCAACTCGAGTGCCCACTTCGTAATCCTTCCTGTGGCATCCTGGTTTTGGACAACCTCGTGGAGGGGGAAGGACGTCACGACCATCACCAGATGTGACTCGAAGTAATGACGTAACTTCCTCTTGGCGATAAGGATAGCGTATAGGAGTTTCTAGATTTGAGGGTAGCAAGTCTTGGAATCGGGCAAGACCTCGCTAACGAAGTACACGGGACGCTATACTTTGAGGGCGTGTCCCTCCTCTTCCCGCTCTACCACCAGGGTGGTGCTGACCACTTGCGTGCTGGCCGCAATGTACAGCAGGAGCGGTTCCCCGTCAGTCGGGGGGACCAGGATCGGGGCTTTCGTCAGGAGCTGCTTGACCTTGTCAAGTGCCTCCTAGGCCTCGGGCATCCATTCGAAATGGTTGACTTTCTTCAGAAGCCGATAGAGGGGGAGACCTCATTCGCCGAGGCCCGAGATAAAATGGTTGAGCGCGGCGAGGGACCCTGTAACTCGTTGTACCCCCTTTATGTTCTGAATCGGGCCCATCCTCGTGATGGCCAAGATCTTCTCTAGGTTGACTTCGATGCCGCGCTCGGAGACGATAAAACCCAGCAGCATACCCCTCGAGACCCCAAAGATGCATTTCTCGGGGTTGAGTTTAATGTCGTTTGCTCAGAGTTTCACGAAGGTCTTCTCTAGGTTGGCTATGATGTCATCTATGTAGGCCTCAACGGTTCGCCCGATGAGGTCCCTAAAACACTTGAGCATACAATGCTGATACGTAGCCCCCACGTTTTTTAGACCGAACAGCATTGTGACGTAACAGAATGATCTGAACGGGGTAATAAAAGACGTTGCGAGCTGTTTGAACTCTTTCAAAGCAATTTCATTGTATCTGAAGTATGCATCAAGGAAGCAAAGGGTTTTGCACCCTAAGGTCGAGTCGACTACTTGATCTATGCGCAGCAAAGGAAACGGATCCTTTGGACACGCTTTGTTGAGACCCGTGTAATCAACACACATTCTCTATTTCCCACTCTTTTTTCTTACAAGAACGGGATTGGCTAACCACTCAGGGTGATACACTTCCTTGATGAATCCAATCACCAAAAGCTTCGCAATCTCCTCGCAACGGCCCCATGCTTCTCCTCATCGAAGCGACGCAGGCGCTGCTTCACTGGCTTCGAGCCTGGCCTGATCTTCAAGGTGTGCTCGGTGACTTCTCTCGGAATGCCTGGCATGTCCGAGGGTCTCTACGCAAAGATGTCTCTATTGGCACAGAGGAAGTCGACGAGCGCGCTTTCCTATTTGGAGGAAAGCGTGGTACCGATGCGCACCACTTTGCCCTCGGAGCTGCTAGGGTCTATGAGGACCTCCTTGGCACCCTCCACAGACTCGAAAGACACGGCCTACCACTTGGGGTCGGGTGCTTTTTTGACGATCTCCTCCCTGATGGCCACGAGCTCTTTGGAGGCAACAATCACCATGGCGTGTTCGCAACACTCATCCTCGCACTCGTAGGCACGCTAGAAGGAAGTGCCAACGGTGATGACCCCGTGCCGACCCGGCATCTTCAACTTCAGATAGGTGTAGTTGGGGATGGCCATGAACTTCACATAGCATGGATGTCCTAGGAAGGCGTGGTAGGTCCCGTGGAACCCAACCACCTCGAAGGTAAGGGTCTTCGTCCTGTAATTGGTCTGATTCCCAAAGGTGACGGGGCAGATCGATCTGCCCGAGCAGCATGGCCTACTTTCCAGGCATGATGCCATGGAAAGGCACCCTGGTTGGCCAGATGCGCGATCAGTCGATGCCCATGGCGTCGAGCATCTCAGCGTACATGATGTTGAGGCCGCTGCCTCCATCCATTAGCACCTTGGTGAGCCACTTCGTGCCGATGATCGGGTCAACCACGAGCGGTTATCTTCTAGGCTATGGGACGTTTTCCGAGTGGTCAGTCCAGTCAAAGGTGATGGTGGACTCTGACCATCAGAGGAAGGAAGGCGTGACCAGCTCGGCCGCATAGACCTCACGGCGCGCAAGCTTCTGGCGATGCTTGGAGTCATAGGCCGCCAACCCCCTGAAGTTCATGAGGCAGCCATCCAGCGCCAGAAAGCCATTGTCCTTCCCCTTGGCATCGTCTGCCATTGGCTTGGGCTCCTTCCTATGCTCTGCCTTATTGGAGCCACCAGACAGGAACCGCTTCATGAGGACATAATCTTCGTAAAGGTGCTTGATGGGGAAGGCATGGTTTAGGCATGGCCCTTTGAGCAACTTCTCGAAGTGGTCTAGGGTACCCTCGGTGGGCTTCTGACCCCCCTTGTGGTCGGTAGTGGCCACGAGCTAGCCCTCGCACCGTTGCTTGTTCTTCTTCTTATTGGGGCAGTTGGACGCGCCTTCACCGGCGTCCTCGTCTCGCTTCGCCTTGCCCTTGGGACGGTCGAAAATCGCTCTGACCATCTCCTCGCCCGAGGCATGCCTGGTGCCGATTTCGATGAGCTCCTTGGTGGTTCGTGGGCCCTTGCCTCCTAGCTTGTGAACCAGGGACTCACAGGTGGTCCCGAACAGGAAGGCTGCTATAACATCGACGTCGGCGATATCGGACAGCTCGTTGCACTGCCGGGAGAAGCGCCGGATGTACTCACAAAGAGTTTTCGGGACTTCTGTCTATAGTTTTTGAGATTCCATGGGTTCCTAGGACACGTGTAGGTGCCCTGGAAGTTTCCCACAAAAATCTCCTTTAGGTCCGCCCAACTTTGAATCCGGTTGGGCGGAAGGTGCTCCAACCATGTTCGCACCGAATCGGATAGGAACAATGGGAGGTTGTGGATAATGAAATTGTCACTATCCGCTCCACCAGCATGGCAAGCAAGCCGGTAATCCTTGAGCCATAGTTCAGGGTTCATTTCCCTAGTGTATTTTGGGACATTGGTCGGCGGTCGATACCACGGTGGGAAGGCGGCATTGAGGATGTGTCGGCCGAAGGCCTGAGGTCCCAGGAGGTTGGGTCTCGGGCTCCGGTCCTCACCGCTATCGTAGCCTCCGCCGCGATGACAGTGGTAGCCACAGCTGGCTTCCTCTCTCTCGTCGCTTCATCCACGCCTATGGGCATCTTGGTTGTTATGTGCGTCATGGTGGACGTCGAGATGCTCATGCACCAGGGCCGCGGCGCGCCACTTGCCGCCGCACGGCGCCTGGTGGATAGACATGTCCTTGACATGTCGTCCCGTGGGCGCGCGCTGACTGGCGTCGAGCTCATGTCACCGAGACAGCGAGCTCTCCGCACGCTGCACCGTCGTGCACTCGAGCAACGTGCGGATGTTGCGATGGGCCCGATGATCCTTGGGTGTCGCAGTCTCTGGGAGCCCTCGGAGCAAGGCCACCGCGGAAGCGATGTTCTGGCTTGCCCGGGTGAAGTGTGGGAGGGCTCCATCATCTTCGAAGATCCTTTGGTTCACATCGCGGGCCATGGCGCGTGCATGTCCGCCGACTCCGCAGTGCTCGATCTCTCGCTCGAGCTCTGCGCTCCTGCTCGAGTTGGAGTTGTGCATCCTCAAGCTCCTAGTGCTGTGCCCTTAGCTATTCCACCCGCATTAGAGGAAGGGACCCTGCATCTTCCTCGACCTCATCGTCGAGGTCATTTGGTGGGGTAGCCCCTCCCTCGTGGATGCTTTCAACGTGTCTCTTGGGGGTACCTGCCACAAAACATTCTCGTGAGGGGTGATGGCTCCCCCTGCTAGAGATAGAGCTAGAGAGCGATTCTGAATCTCCCACGAGAAGGTCGTGGAAAGATTCCATGATGTATTCGGTCATCCCCACGAACTCGTCGTTCATAGGGGATGGGTGCATGCGCTGCGCCACGAGGTGGTGAAAGCTCTAGTTTGGTTTTGGTGAATTGATGAAACCCTAAGTGCTAACCTAGTTTATCAAAGTGATTATGAGATAGGTAGCACTACTCCAAGTGGTGAAGCAATGGTGATCATGACATGATGATGGTGATGGCATGGTGATGATCAAATGCTTGAACTTGGAAAAAGGAGAAAGAAAAACAAAAAGCTCAAGGCAAAGGTGAAACTTGATAGGAGCTTTTTGTTCTAGTGATCGAGACACTTAGTGAGTGTGATCACATTTAGGATCGATAGCCATACTATTAAGAGGGGTGAAACTCGTATCAAAATGCGGTTATCAAAGTGCCACTAGATGCTCTAACTCATTGCATATGCATTTAGGATCTAGTGGAGTGCTAACACCCTTGAAAATATTTGTGAAAATATGCTAACACACATGCACAAAGGTGATACACATTGTGTTTAGCACTTGAGAGCAAGGGTAAGAAACTTCATCGGCGGAGTGTCACCGACGCCCTGTACAGAAAAGATAGGTTTTCATAGAGTGCACCGGACGCTGGCCTCAACTACACCAGAGTGTTCGGTCAGTGGAAGCAGTGAAGACGCTGGCGTCGGGCTTCGACCGGACGCTGGGTCACTTCATGACCGGATGCTGACGGGGTGCGTCCGGTCCTGCTAACGTGGCAACGCACAGAGAAGAGGGTGACTGACCGGACGCTGGGTGAGTCTGGTTAGGGGTAACCGGACGTGTCCGATCACGAAAAATTGTCTCTGGATGCTTACTGGAAGTGACCGGACGCTGGGGTCCTACGTCCGGTTGTTATCAACCGGACACATTCGGTCGCGAATGGAACCTGACTAGAAATGACCGGACGCTGAGGTCATGCGTCCAGTCACTTCAAAGCAGCGCGTCTGATCACAACTTAAATGTACTGATGACCGTTAAGATCGAGCGATCAGCGTTTGAAGCAGGTGCCACGTGGCATGCATCGCGTGACCGGACGCTGGGGTCCAACGTCCGGTCGCCCCGATTTTTAGTAGACCAAGGATCCAATGGCTCTATTTCGTGGGGGCTTCTACTTAAGCCCCATGGCCGGCTCAAGCTCTCTCTCTTGGCCATTTGCATTGACATAGCAACCTTGTGAGCTTAGCCAAAGCCTTCCCACTCACCCTACTCACTCATTTATATTCTCGCAAACTAGTTATAGCAAGCTCTGTAATGTAGCTAGAATTGATAGCATGCTTTGTAGTTTAAGTTCATCTAGTGGAGCTCTTTAGTGTAGCAAATGTGAGAGCTCTTAGTGAGTAGTGACTTAGCAAATTGTGTGTCTAGTGATCATAGTAACTAGAATTGTTGGATAGGTGGCTTGCAACCCTTGTAGAGCTAGAGCAAGTTTGTATTTCGCTATTTATTATACTAATCAAATTGCTCTAGTTGATTTGTATATTTTTAAATGGGCTATTCACCCCCCTCTAGCCATATTAGGACCTTTTAGGAAGGCTGCAGCGGTGCGCGACCATCCGCGATGGCGGTGCCACTGTTCCGGTGAGTTGGGGAAGCTACAGACCTAATTGGTTAGCATGCGAGCATCAGGAGGCTACCATGGACCAGGCCGAAGCGACGGTTCGAGCGGAGGACGACGGTGGGAAGCTGGCCACGTGCGGCCAGCCGTGCGATGGCGCACCGCGGCACGGTCACGTCAGCGACGACGGTGAGGCGGTAGAGGTTTGGCTAAGGCCCGCAGGGTGAAGAGGGGATGGAGGCGAACCTAGCGATGCACAGTAATTGGCTCAGGGTGGACTGAGGAAGGGCTATCCTCGGCCATGGCTGAGCGCAGCCTTATCAGCACAACAGCAAGGAAAGTTCCAAATTGAAGCTTGGTCGTGCACTGTTCAAGGCTGGGTGGGGTCGGGCAGCGAGAGGACTTGATGATGAAGCCGTGGATGCATTGAATTGAATGGAGGTGATCGCTCGATGCCTAATTTGATGGCATAGCTCGACGGCAGTAGCCGATAGGTGGGCTCAGCTCGGTCTCACCTTGGCGGGACGTGGCTGGCGTGATCTAGGTGTTACGCGCGCGCGGCATCTAACCGGGCCAACAGCGGGGTATAGGCACAGGGGACAGGTGCGGACACGACGGTGATGCGACAACACCGGCAGCGACTGCGTCGCGGCACGAGGCGGGTTGGCGGTGCGGCAATGCGGCAAGGCAGGCTACAGCGCCTCCCGGCCGTGCGAGCAGTAGCGGCAGCTCCACGCGGCAGAGCCAGTGGAAGTCAAGCCAGGGCAGTCGCAGCCGGACACGCGCGGCAGCACGGTGAGGCAGGCTGTAGCTCCTCCCAGCCGTGCGAGCAGCGGCGGCGGCTCCACGCGGCAGAGCCAGTGGAAGTCAAGCCAGGGCAGTCGTAGCCGGACACGTGCGGCAGCGCGCGTGCGTGCGCAGAGCGAGCCGATATGGCGACGTCGCGCCCCCGAGGCGTGGTGACCGTGCTCACCTAGTGAACTAGCCCGAAATCATGTCCTGCATGAATTTTAAAGTGCCTATAAAAATTAAACGGTTGCTCTAGAACCTAAACCATCTTCACCATGCTCCATAGAGGATATGAGGCAACCAACCCGAGCTAAAGCATGACACAACTTCTTAACTTGATTTCACAAAATAAATTCCCAAACATAGTATTGTCTTGTTGTCTATATGCTTAAAAATCTTCTAAGTCTATGAGCTGAATTTGATTCCAAATTACATTTATAGGATATTAAAGATATTAGCTAGCAATGTTATTTTTCTACAGCAAGGATTTCATTGTCATCTACCAAGTTCACATTCCAAACTTTATTTAAGTGCCACATGTATGTTCTATAGTATTTTTGTTTAATAAAAATTGATTTTAAGCCCTACTTGACATACACGTATTATTGAATAGCTTCTCATTTAACAATTTTTACTGATCATTTTAGGTTGCAAAACTTTATCTATTCATTCCATCACATGCATTATCCCATAGACATGATGCTAATGACATATTTTAGTAATTTATTTAGAGCGTAACACCGAGGGTGTTACAACTCCCTCTCTCCGTGAAAGAATGTAATTATAGGATGCGTGCCGGTCAAATGGACTCAAGTTTGACCAATTTTATAGCACATAGTATTCATATTTATGTCTCCAAATAAATTTATTGTGAAAATATATTATATAACTACTTATTTTGTATCATAAATGCCAGTATTTTTTATATAAATATAGTTAAAATTTAAACCGTTTGACTTCTTGAAAAACGAGAATTGCATTCCTCAGTGGACCAAGACAGTAGCAGTACTCTACAGTATGAATTGGCAGCAGCGGGCGACTACAGTGTACAGTACGTAGTACAGTTTAGAGAGCGCCTGGATGGTGACGGTATGGTATGGTACAACTTTGAGCCCAGTGTGTAAAATACTCGTAGGCGCTATAGGGACTGCTGCTGGTTGGCTGGGCTACAGGGACTGAGGGATGCAGGGCAATGGCATTCACCATTCATCAGCTGGCGGTCACGGCACCACCGCCACCACCACCTGGAACAGTGCAGCTATAGTCCAGTCCAGTCCAGTCCTGCATGGCCAGGCTAGCCTAGACGGGCTGGGACTGGGAGCTAGTAGAGGCACGCATCTCTTATTATCAAAGCAGGGAGCTTCCAGTCCATCCACGTCGTTCGAAATTCTCCCCGCCGTCCGATCTCGCGGTCGAAGGCCCAGATCTCTTCGATCGGATTTTATCGGAAGTAGCTCCTCCTGATTCTCTTCACCTGCTTTGCCTTCGACTCTGCTTTTTCCTAGCTTCTCTAGCTTCGCGTTCGAATCTGGTCAGTCAAATATATATCCGGCTTCTGCTTCACCTTCCTGAAGCTTCTCAAAATATCCCGTCCCTCTCCTCGCTCGTTCTCTCCCTCGCTCGTCGCCCCGACCACTGCCGCTTCCGCTGGGCCACGCCCCTGCCTTCCTCTCTATCTCTCTCTCTCTCTCTCTCTCTAGACATCGCCGCGTGCCGGCCGGCCCTCGACGCCGCAGAGGCTCGGCTTGCGGCGCGCTCGCGGTGCCACGGCACCTCCGGCCTACGGCACACTGCAGCGCGTCGGCCCTGCCGGTGGCCATCCCTGGCCATGCCTCGCCGCGGCCGGCCTGCGCTGGATGTCACGGGAGTGCCAGCCCCCAGTGCCGCCTCCTTACGCCGGTCCGCGTTTGCTCCTCTACTTCACGAAACCCTAGCTCGCGATTCTCCATGACTAACATGTCGTGCAGCAGATACGCCTCTGCCTGCTGCTACGACGTCTCAGCTAGGTGTGCCCAGGCTACACTATGAGCCACGCTAAGGGTTGCGCAAGATTTGTGCAGGTAATATTTCTCTATAATATTTTGTTATCCTCTTCCCTTCCTTCTCTCTGGCCTCTGTGTATGCCCAGGACAGAACAGGAGGACGAATAGATCGAGACGGTGGAGCCATGTAGATTTGCTGATGGAGATGATTATGCTCATTGAATCCAATTCTTGATTTCCAGGCTTGTCTTGCCTCAACACTGCTATGCCTAGGTATCTGGGTTCCATTTAAATTTTTCCCCTGTTTAAATAATTGTTAGGTCCTTCTGTGGCTTTCAGCTGCTCGATGCAATGCCAGAACCAAACAAGATTCCGTTCTTGCTGCCGGCGCTGACCTTTGATTCATCGACGCCAGGTCTTACTCCTCCACATTGCCGACGCTTGGCTTCGCTTCATCGACGCCACGACCATTACTCCGTTATTTGTATTTCATCCTCCTGCTGTGTCCTTCGATTCTCCGCTTCCTGTTGGCTTGCCGCGCTACAGCCCCAGGTGATGGCCTTTTAAATTGGAAAGGAGCATTGTCCCCTTCTATAAATTGTACATTCTAGCAGCATGAAAAAAGGTTGTCTGTTTCCTAATTTGGTGTCAACTTTTCAGGTTTGGTTTCCTAAGTCATAGGATCATCACCAAGATAATAGAGAAATTGGAAGCTACCTGCTACGTTCTGGCATCATGAAAAAAGGTTAGCCTTGACGCTAATTTTTTGATGGTTGGTGTTTGTGCCTCCGAATGGCAGTGACATAATATATTGTATAGCCAGTATAACATTTGTATTTGAAAGATATATTTTACCCACTGCCCACTAAAAAATGTATAATGTGACGTCTCCTTTTCATTATTCTAGTTGTTTTCCGTGCCTGCACCCCCAGCGCTGCCTCCTCCCGCCGGTCCGCGTCTGCTACTGCTTCCCACGAAACCCTAGCTGGTTGTCCCCCCCCCCCCACACACACCTTTACTGAGCCCAGCGGCTTCTCCAGAGGCAGACACTCCCTCAACCTCGCAGGTACTCGGACCTCCTCTAATTTCAGTTTTGATTTCTCTCATTTGCCCTCCAATTTAATTGGTTCAGCCCTCCCCCTGACCTTTACTGAGCCCAGTGACTTCTCCAGATGCAGCCGCTCCCTCAGACTAGCAGGTACTCGGACCTCCTCTAATTTTAGTTTTGATTTATCTGATTTTCCCTCCAATTTAATTGGTTCATACTCTAGGGTTTCTATGTCCATGCCAGTTTGGTGTGTGTGACATTCAGACTAGCACGGGTCCACATCAGATCAGTTTGGTGGCTTTGAGCGTGCTGACCCCTCTACTTGAATGAAGAGCATGCACAATTAGTTTGCAGGTACTTGCGTTCTTCTCTTCTTGATGTTCATAAACATATCACTTAGGCATGTTATTCTTAGTCATTACATTACACAGATGAATTGGAATTGAGATTTCCTTGTGCAGGTTAAACTGGATGGTCCTACCGGCGACGAATGAAATAGATAGAGCTAAAAGGCATCAGGGTATTTTTGTGTTTTCTTTCTAATTCTAATTTTAGTTTTGGATTGAAACTTGATTGCTTTTCCCTATTACAATAACAGAACACCAAACTCTACAAGGTCAGATATGCCTGCTATTTATTGATTCCAAAATACAAAGTATAAAACCTTGGAAAACTATGCATGTTGGCCGAAATATGTGGACGCCAAAGCTAAAGATTTTAGATTGGTTATTACATCACCGAGATACAGTGCTGTCGTTCTACTGATCCAAGCATAGATCACTCTTCATTTTTGAATAGTCTTACCGTATTAAATATAAAGAGCTCCAATCTTTAAGTTTTTGTGCATGACGTATCTACATTAGACTTCTAATATTGTTTCCGTCCAAATATTAAACATATTTTTTACCTACGCCTTAACTGGGTGATTTGCCGGCGCGCGTAATGGACTAGTTCCTTTTCATTCATGGACGGACGCTGGCAACCGAGCAGCCTTGCCGATGGAGGTACTGTACACGGCGAGGCGGAGAGGCTCCCGCGAGCTGGTGACGAGATGGCACGGGAGACGCGGGGGGCATGCCGCCGCCGGCTGCCGTGCCCGTGCCGCGGTATCCCGTGGCGTCCGCCCGTCGGATGCCTGGCAGCGAGATTGGGATCGACGGTACGTGGAAAGGTGTCCCCTACGGACGGCCGCGATGGTGGGAGCCCGGAGTCCTTCTTGTCTTGTGTTGTTTGCTGTATTCCGTCCCGAGACCCGAGTGGGACCCACCTGGCGGGGCTTGTTGGAGTTAGGACCCGCGGAAGGAGAAGGAATCCGGGGCTGCTCGGTTGGATGGGATGGAATGGATCCAGAGGTGCCCCGCCGGCTGCTCCTCGTGACCAGAGGTTGGGCGGTGCAGTGGGCATCAACTCCTCCCCTGTCCGGTCCGAGCGAGACCTTCCGTCCTTCCCTCCCGCAGTTTTGTGGTCTTGGATCGTCGCTCGCCTCCCGCGGTTTTGCGAGGTTGCCGTTGCTTTCCGCTGGTCTCGGGTTGTTTTGCGTGCACTAGCCCAGCCATACTACTAGGCACTGGCAAGTCACCGCCGCCCGCCCGCCAGGCACAACAATGCGATGCTTGTGTATGGATTGGATTGGTTCCAGTTCCATCCAGGACACCGGTAATGAATTCCTTTTTCATGATTTGATTATTGCTAAGTACTACTAGTAGTAGCTGATGTTCGAGTTGACCATGATGAACCCGGTGGGGTCGGCTCATCTATCTGCAAAGAAAGCCACCGGTCAGTGGAAGCCAGTGAAGGTGCCCTGTATAGAAAAGACAGGGTTTCATATAGTGCACCGGACGCTGATCTCAACTGGTCCGGAGCGTCCGGTCAGTAGAAGCAGTGAAGACACTGGCGTCGGTCTTTGACCAGACGCTGGTTGGCTGCGTCCGGCCCCGCTGACATGGCAACGCACAGAGAAGACCGTGAGTGACTGGACGCTGGGCGAGTCCGGTCAGGCGTGACCGGACGCGTCCGGTCACGAATTTCCACCTCTGGAAGCTTACTAGAAGTGACCGGACGCTAGGGTCCTGCGTCCGGTCGTGATCAACCAGACGCGTCCGGTCACGAGTGGAACCTTACTGGAAATGACTGGACGCTGGGGTCCTGCGTTCGGTCACTTCGAAGCAGCGCGTCCGGTCATAACTTAAACGTACTGATGATCGTTGAGATCGGGCGATCAGCGTTTGAAGCAGGTGCCACATGTCATGCATCGCACGACCGGACGCTGGGGTGGTCGATCTGACCGGCGCATCCGGTCGCCCCGATTTTCAGTAGGCTGAGGATCCAACGGCTCTATTTCGTGGGAGGGGGGCTTCTATTTAAGCCCCATGGCCGGCTCAAGCTCACGCTCTTGACCATTTGCATTGACATAGCAACCTTGTTAACTTAGCCAAAGCCCTCCTATTTATCTTCATCATTGATTCATCATCTTTGTGAGATTGGGAGAGAATCCAAGTACATTGCTTGAGTGATTGCATCTAGAGTCACTTGTTGTTCGTGTTTCGTTGCGGGATTCGCTTGTTGCTCTTGGTGGTTGCCACCACCTAGACGGCTTGGAGCAGCGGAGGACGATTGGCATGAGTTGGTGATTGTTCATGGCCATCTCCGGTGATTGTGAGGGGATTTATACCTTTCCCGGTGGAGCGCCGAAAGGTAACCCTAGTGGATTGCTCGTGTCATTGAGTTACCTCACTTGTGGGTAGGTTCTTGCGGTGTCCAATTGTGTGGACGAGGTTCGTGCAACACCTCTTAGCAGCCGAACTACCAAGTGTTGGTTGACACAACGGGGACGTAGCGTGTTGGCAAGCACGTGAATCTCGGGAGAAAATTGGTTGTCTCTTGCCCTTTGATATTCTCCCGATGATTGATTTAGTATTCATCTTGTGAGTGGTTTACTCCTCTACATGATGGTATAATCATCCTACTCACTCATTTATATTTCCGCAAAATAGTTGTAGCAAGCTCTTTAGTGTAGCTAGAATTGAGAGCTTACTTTATAGCTTAAGTCCATCTAGTGGAGCTCTTTAGTGTAACAATTGTGAGAGCTCTTATTGAGTTGCAACTTAGTAAATTGTGTCTCTAGTGATTATAGTAACAAGAATTGTTGGATAGGTGGCTTGCAACCCTTGTAGAGCTAGAGCAAGTTTGCTTTCCGCTATTTATCATACTAATCAAATTGCTCTAGTTGGTTTGTAGATTTTTAAATAGGCTATTCACCCCCCCCCTCTAGCCATATTAGGACCTTTCAGGTGGCCAATGGTCCCCGCAGCATTACGCAGACCGAACGGGAACGCTGTCGGGGCACCCCAGGTGAGGTGTTCTGGGGAGAGCGGGTCCCCTCCGGCAAGTTGCATCATGGCGTGGGCGAAGGAGAAAGTAAGGCAGCGCAGCTCCTCTCGGGATGGTCAGGGTCCCAGGAAGGCGTCGAGTTGGCACTCCAGCGTCCCGTAGTCGAAGCCGAGGAGCCGATCGCTCCCGGGAACACAAGCCTCTGGCGCGTGCAGCTGCAGCTCCTCAAGCGCCTCGACGATCGTGTTGAGGCCAGTGTAGTGGAGAGGCTGGACGGTGGTGGGAGCCTGCGCCAACTCTCCCTCCATCGTGACGATGAAGTCCAAGCTCTCGAAGCGCACGTGCGTGCCCAGGACCCAGCTAACGCCGTGACTAGCCATCCGAGGCCTGATGTGGGTGTCGAGATGCGCAAAAGCCCCCTACCTGGCGCGCCAACTGTCGATGTTTCGGATCACCGGCTAGTACATTTCTAGTTTGCGCGTCTGGCCCGGATGGTGTGCTCGGAGGACACAAGGATTATACTGGTTCGGGCAAAATGTCCCTACGTCCAGTCTGATGTTGCTCGTGTTACCGACACTGTCTGTAGTAGGGGTTACAGATGGGCGAGAGAGGGAGCGGATCCTAGGTCTCTAGTGGAAGGATTGAAAAGTGCTAAGAGCTTGTTCAGCTGCTCAGCCATGTGCCCGTGCCTCCCTTCCCCTTGTGTTGCGTTGTGTTCCCTCTTTTATAGAAAAAGGGGAAGATGTAGGTTACATCAGAAAAAGAGAAGAGAGAGATAGAAAGAGGGAGAAAATCAAGGAGAGGAAGCCCTCTGGGACTGCCGCATCCTTCTTCTCCTTCACGTGGGTCCCACCGACGATGTAGATGGTGACGGGGACAGCTCCACGTTGGGCTCCTATTCACCACTAGTGCCATGCCTCGACGTCATCAGTTAGTCGTGGCGTTCCATCCTGTCTCGGTGGTCGGCATGGTGAACCGACGTGCCTGTCAGCTGCCGTACGGGGATTAGGCAGCACAGCGCCGCGGGTCATGTCAAGGCATGCCCGCGCCCCTTCTTGTGTCAGAGGCTTGACCCAGGCCCACATGCTTGGACCCATAGTGGTTGGGGGTGGTACGGACCCCGCCGGGCGAGACAGAGCCCTCGCCCAAGGGGTCGGGCGAGATGGAGCCCGTACCCTCGGGATCGGGCAACACTGGGCCCGTGTTCGGGGGGTCTAGCGAGGCGGAAACCGTTCCTTCGGGGTCGGTCGAGACTGAAATACGTCCTTGATTATCTAGGCAAGTCGTCGTCCGTAGTCCTCAGATCCCTTCTTCGGGTATCCCTAATACTGATACCTGACACTAATATATTCACTTTAGTGAATATTATAAGGCATATTTGAGACTCTAAATAAATACAAATGAAAAAAGTTTGAACCAGAAAAATTATAATCTCTTTACATGCTACAACTTTGGTTTAGGTCATTTCTCAATCTGAGGTTTTGAAAAATTCAAAAAAAAAGAATTTTGAAAACATTGATCTTAAAATAGAATTTCTGGGCCCTACATGATTTAATATGAAAATATAGTCAACTACAAAGTTGCACATCTCTTCGAGTACTGCAACAAGACCTTAGCAAAATAATACACCAGTGACTTGTTGGACCACCAATAAAGAATCACCGAAGGCTTCAACATATTTCACCTCCATGGATTGCAATATTTCCAAGCCAAACAAGAGAGCTTCATTCGGTTTGATTGTTGATGCAAAAGTAGTTCAATGGCTCGATGTGTATCCATCAAAATAAAGCTTCCATGAAGTACAAGTGACATAACTAATTTCATCTTCTACATCAATTCTATGCTCAACAATGAAATCAATAAAGATTTGACCTTCTAATGTTTTCAATGGTTCAAAGGCCAAATCATATTCAATTAATGTGTATACCCATTTATTACCGATCCTTCCGTTAAGGATTCACCAATGTAACATGTGCTTCATAACATTATCCTAGCATGAAACAAAGCATGTACTAGATATCAAATTATATCTCAATTCAGCACATGCATAGTATGACAATAAGCATAATTTTTCAATATGGACATACTTTATCTTGGGATCAAGAAGACACCAACCAAATAGGTGATGACATATTCTTTTTCCATTGTCTTCTTGAGTCAAAATAACATCGATAACCTTCTCTTCGGCATCAATATATAATTTCAATGAAGCTTCCCTCCTATGCACAAAGAATTGATGGTGTTGACACATATTCAAAGGCTTCTTGCTACTCTACTCTCCAATAAAATAATTCAGATTCATTCTTTGACCAAAGTATGGGAGTAAAAGGAATAATTGTAGGATCTTTGGTTAGCCTAGAGGGGGGGTGAATAGGCATGTTAAAACAAAACTTGAGCAAACTTTAAATTCAATCCGCGGCACTGTCAGACCAGAACAGTGGCACTACTGCACCTACAGACAACTTCAAGGCACAATTCACGAATCGACAGCTAGAAGTGATAGCACAAGAGTATGCAAGTAGATCGACCTCAAACTCTAGAAATCACCTCAACAACAATATAAAATGCAATGAAAGTAAAACAAGTACAAGGTGACACAAGTATTTATCCCGTGGTTCAGCTCGCCACCAAGGCTTGCCTAACTCCACGTTGTTGAGGTTAGCCACTAAGGCTTAGGGCTTTGCAACCCTTCCTCGATCTCAAGTCAAGAGAGTTAACTCTTGAGATGAGGGGTGAGTTTACTAGCTTCAAGAGATGGTTACAAATCTCCTAGGACAGCCACACAAGTTCGCAAGCTTCACAGGTGACGCTCTAGCCGGCTAGGAGCAAGCTCCAAGAGTAATAAACACAATCCACCGGCTAAAACACGAACCAAGTGCTCTTAGACTTTGGGAATCAGTGGATCTATCTCTAATCAAGTTTTGGAGCCTTTTCTCTCAAGGATTGATGGGGAAATCATAAAGGAATGCTTGAGAGCTCAAGGTCACCAATGAAGAAGAGAGAGAATGAGCAAAGAGCTATTGGCATCGGTCTGAATGGCCAAAGGTGGAAGAAGAGCTGTTGGAGAGGAGTGTGGGAGGTATAAATACCCCGCAACCCTTAATGGTTAGTTAAGTCACGGTAGTGTCGCGGCTCAACTACGGCAGTGCCGCACTACAGCAGTGCCTCTCTTCAGGTGTGGCACTACCGCACCAGGCAAGACAACAAGGTTGAAATCAGTGAAAAGATGGTTGTCTTGGCTGAGCAACTGAGGATGTATGTGCATAAGATTGAGCACTTGGTTGCACACTTTAGCAAGTTTATTGTGTCCCCCTTTATAGTACGGTATTCCTACACTCAAATTCGAAATATAAAAGAATTTAAACCTTCTTTGAGTTTGAAGCCGTCATCATTTGTAATTGGGGCTCCTCCATTTCATATAACATCCTCAATTCTAGATTTCCTGCTTGTTATCTTGATAAATCTCATTAGTCCTCTAATTGCGTGGTCATTATTACCAAAACCCACAATTAGGGCTTGATTGCACTTTCAATAATCTTTTTGGACAAGTTCGCAATGAATCTCCTCAGATAGTTCACTTTTCCTAGAAATTTCTACATATCCCTTTTGCATGTAGGTTCCTAAACTTTTTTGACAGTCTCCATTTTCTGAGGATCAATCTCTATGCCTTTGTCATGAATAATTAAGCCAAAGAACTTCCTAGCCGATACACCAAAAGCATATTTGAGTGGATCTATTTTTAAACTATATTGGTGCTTCCTTTCAAAAGTAAGATGTAAATCGACCAAAAGAGATGTATGAGCGGCCGATTTGATCACAATATCATCAATATATATTTCCATGGTAACACCAATCAGATCATGAAAGATCCAATTCATAACCCATTGATAAGTAGCACTCACATTTGTCAATGCAAAAGTCATGTCAATCCACTTGAAGAGACCAACAAAACCAAGACATATAACAGTTGTGTTGGACATGTGCACTTTAGGCATAAAAATCTGATTGTAGCTGGTCTTACCTTAAAAAACTGATAATGCGATATCCTGTAGCATCATGCATAAGCATATCAGTTATAGGCATAGGATATTCATCTTTTGGAGTGGCTTTATTAAGAGCTCGAAAATCAATACAGACTCACAACTTTCCAGAGTCTTTTTTTCAATGAGCACAATATTAGATACCCGCTCAACATACCTACATAGCTTAATAAAACCCACTTCTAACAACTGATTAATCTCCTCTTTAATACGGTTGTATATTGTAGAGTTGAAGCGGTGCAGATGTTGCTTGTGAGGCCTAAACCTAGGTTTGATGGGAGGTCTATGGTCAATGAGCTCGCGGCTTAATCCAAGCATCTCAATACAACTCCATTCGTAGCAATCAACATATATTCCGTAAGAAGCTGGAATAATTTAACTTTATAATCGGCTTCCAAGTTTTGGTTTACAAATTTCATCCTTAGAACAGAGCCATTGCCAACATCAACCTTTTAAAATGGGTCAGCCGATGTAAAACCCTATCCTAATTTATCAAGCTCATCAAAATCATCAATAGTCTCACATGCATCAGTCTCAGAAGTCCGATACTGTTCAACATGATGTTTGAATCACTCTGAATTAGCATCTATTAATGACTATATGATGATATTGAGCTGATTAGTAATAGGCTTCAAAGAAACAGACACAAAGACCTCTCTAGTGTCACTAATAAACTAAAAATCAGCAAGGTTATGCCCATATAAATAGGCAATACCATCATGCACCCCAAGTGAAGGAGCAATGGTTGTGGCAACATAGGGCGCCGATCATCGAGTTTGCATGGATAATCTCCACTTCATCGTCAACCCACTGGATGAGAAACTGGTGCACGCATTGGAAGGGATGACACATCGATTGGCATGAATCCAATCACACCTGAGAATTAAGTTGTAGCTACCACCTTGCACCTTTGTGTTGTAACACGGCCTCCGAGAGTGGCGAAGACCTACGCGGCCAGCAGTTCGCAGAGACGTCTCTGACCGACTACCTAAGCAAAGGCCCGGCTACCACGCCTCCAGACCCAGAAAGATGACGGTTTCTCAGACAGCTTGCAGGACGCCGCCGGTGACCCTGGCGCAGCCTCCGCCCGGTTAGCACGTAGGCGTCTCCGGCCGGAGGGGGCAGAGGCTGCCCCGCTGCAAGGCTAATCAAGTGTCGACGTTATCTACGTGTGTGTGCAGGTAACCAGAGGAAGGGACTCGTGGACGGCGCGGGCGCACCGGTTCAGCCTCCGCTCGTAGGGGCAGAGACCCAAGCAGGAGGACAACAATACTGGGCGTCGGGGGTCTGCGGCCTCGGCGTCCTAGGGGCGGAGACCGATGGCGGAGGCCTGATCGCGCAGGCCCAGTACCTGAGGGCGGCAAGACAAGATTACCCCCGAGAAGAAAGGCGAGTAGTGGGATATTCCGAGAATATACTGTAGCAGTTGAAGGGTACTATTGTAAACTCTGTAAAAGTGATAGTTGAGCCCTATAAATAGGGAACACTTGTAATAGTACGGGAGGTTGGTGAATGAATTAATAAAACCCTAGTTTTACGTGCCATTTCCCTACACGCCTGCTTGTTGTGTCTGTTTCCCGAGCCTCTGCCTAAGGGCAGCGCTTGGCGGGCGGAGGCCTCCACCTCCACATTGTCTGAGACCGCAAGTCTCAACATTGGCGCCCACCGTGGTTTGGCCAAGGCAAACCAACGATGGCAGGGAAAAGAAAAACCACCACCAGAGCAGCAACGACCACGGGTCAGCGAGGAAGGCCTAGGCGCACCACTCGTAGCACCTACGCAACCCCGCCAGCGAAGGATGACACCAGAGCAGATGTCCAGGGTCAACCACCGAAACCCCAAGATCCAGAGATTCAAGATCCGAAAGCCCAACCAAACTCAGCCACAACACTCGAGCAAGAACTGCAATAGCTGCAAGCACAGTTGCAAAGAGCGCAACAAGAGAGGGATAGAATGATAGCAGCATTCGCAGCTAATCAGCAAGCTATTCAAGCATCAGTACAAGCAGTAGAAATAAGGCAGCAGTTGGTAGTCCTACATGCTGAGATGTTAAGTATGCAGCATGCAGCATGCAATACCAGCGTCAGCCTCCGCAATCCCAGCCTCCGCAGCAACACCAACTGCAACCATACCACAAGGGCCTCCACCAGTGATCAGCCAGCCCGCGATGCCATCTCAGGTGATGTGGAGGCCTATCGATCCCAAGTCCCCACTCTCTGAAGGCATACAACAGTCGCCATGGCCAACGGCATACAAGCCAATCACACTACCAAAGTTCAACGGAAAGACAGACCCCCATCAGTTCATTATGAGTTATGAGGCAGCAGTAGCCTCCGCCGGCGGAGACGACGCCATCTTGGCAAAGTCATTTGTCATTGCAGCCGAAGGCGACGCGTTGGCTTGGTATTCTATGCTCAAACCAAGCACAATCTATTCTTGGGAGAACCTCCGGGACAAGATATTGGCAAACTTCAAGGGGCTAACAACACAGTCGCTGATTTCCACAGATCTGTTCTAGTGCAAGCAAATGCAGGGAGAGACACTACACGACTACTTTCGGAAATTCGTGCAACTAAAGGCGAAGGCACCAGACGTCCCAGATGAGATCGTCATTCAAGCAGCAATCAAAGGCCTTCGAATCGGGCCGTTTGCAGCACACCTAGCAAGAAAGAAACCAACTTCCATACAGCAGTTGTATGACAAGTTCGAGAAATACAGCAGATCAGACAATGACCTCCAGAAAAGGCTGGAGGAGCAAGGTCAAAACAGACAGCAAAATAGCACCAAAAACTCCTAGAAAACCTATACGAACCAGAATGCATCAAATCAAAAACCAGGCCAGGGGCAAGTGCTCAGCATCGAGGGTCAACCTCACCCCGAGCAAGGGCAACAGGCAGCACCAGCACGGCCGGAGACCCAGACCAGGAACCAAGGTCGGCAAGGTTACCAAGGCAAAAACTGGAACAAAAACCAAAGCCAGAAACAATGCAGGCCATATTGAGTTTTTCACGGCGAAAACACAGGGCACAGCACCAAAGATTGTCTGGAGACAAAAGAGACACAGGAAAGGATGAAGAACAAGCAGAATGCCCAACCTCCACACAAACAGAGAGCGCAAGAGAGGTCAACACCACCTACACAACTGGCCACCAAAGAAGATCGCCTAATGTACCCAAAGGCTAAACGCAACCCAAATACATCCCTCCACACCTGGCCTCTCGCCTATTACCCAAACTTCCTACCAAAGATGGCGGTCGAGGCGCCTTTCAAGAAGAGCCTCGGTGGGTAACTACTGGTCGGAGGCAAGCCCGACCTACATAAACCCAAAACCTCCCCACATAACCTACCTCGAAACAAACCCACAAGCACAAAACCAAATTAGGTTCGAGCCCCCGCCAAGAACAAACACCACATGCAAAGAATCGCCTCCACCGCCACCTCACAACCAACCACCAGCACCAAAAAATGAGCCAAACCCAGAAAACCAAATCAACCCCCATGGACCGCTACCAACAATAGGCATGATACTACCAATCACCGGAGGATCATCAATGGAGTTTCAAATGAAAAAAGTAAAAAGGATCACCTCCACTTTGGTAAACAACGTAGCAGTACCAAGGCCAACAAAATACATAGATTGGTCCAGAGTCCCAATCACCTTCACGTAAGAAGATCTCCAGCTAGAAAGCTACCCTCACGTAGATGCAATGGTAATCAAGACCAACATAGCAGCATGGGAGATAAGCAGAGTCTTGATCGATTGACACCGTAGTTCAAATAGATATCATCTTCGCAAATACCTTCAACCAAATGAAGCTCAGCAGAAATCAACTATAGCCCTCCGAATCCCCTTTGATAGGATTCGGAGGCAAGTAGATACAAGCATTAGGAAAAATCTCACTCCTAGTGTCGTTTGGAACCCAAGCAAATGCTAGAACTGAGTACATAACCTTCGACGTCGTCGATCTGTATTACCCATACAATGCCATCTTGGGCAGAGGATTCACGACTAAATTCAATGTAGCCCTGCATATGGCCTACCTGTGCATGAAAATACCAGCACTCCATGGTATTATCACAGTCCGAGGCAGCCAGAAAAAAGCAAGAAACATAGAAAAAGCAATCTACAGAGCCCAAAGAAACATCAATGCAGTCGAGTCGGTAGACAAAGAACTAGAGCCTCCGGATATGCCTAGAGGAAAAACATATATGGCAGGTCAAGAAGAGACAAAGGTGACCCCTCTAGAAAAGGAGTTACCAGACAGAAAAGTAACAATTAGCTCAGAGTTGAGCAAAGCAGAAGAGGAAGAGCTCATGGAAACTCTACTAAAAAACAAAGACACATCTTCGCTTGGTCAGCCTCCGACCTCTAGGGAGTCAGCAGGGACATCATACAACATGAACTGGATATCAATGAAAACATGAGGCCAAGAAAGCAGAAATAGAGAAAAATGTCGGAGGACATGATCCTGGCAGCAAAGGCGGAGGTGCAAAGGTTGCTAGATGCAAAGGTCATCAGGGAAGTCAAGTATTCAGAATGGCTTGCAAACGTAGTACTGGTACCAAAGAAGAATGGGAAAATGAGAATGTGCATAGATTTCACAGATCTGAATAAAGCTTGCAAAAAAGACCCTTTCCCATTGCCAAGAATAGATGCCTCCGTCGACAAGGCAGCCAGATGCCAGAGGTTTTCTCTCCTCGACTATTTCTCTGGGTATCACCAAATCTGGATGAAAAAAGAAGACGAAGACAAGACAAGTTTCACCACTCCATTCGGGACATATTGCTACACCAGAATGCCGGAGGGCCTCAAAAATACCGGAGCAACCTTTGCCAGAATGACAAAGGAAGTTTTGGGCTCACAACTAGATAGAAACATCATAGCCTATGTCGACGACATAGTGGTCATGAGCAAGAACAAGGATGATCATGTCTCCGACTTATAGGAGACCTTCGCCAACCTCAGGACAGCTGGCCTCCGCCTCAACACAGAAAAATGTATATTTGGAGTTACAAAAGGGAAGATGCTCAGATACATCATAAGCAGCAAAGGCATCAAAGCGAACCCAGACAAAACCAGAGCAATAATGACAATGGCAGAACTCAAAAACAAGACAGAAGTGCAAAAGCTGACGGGAAGAATAGCAGCGCTCAACAGATTCATCTCAAAATCAGTAGAACGCAGCCTCCCCTTCTTCCAAGCCCTGAGGGGCGGAAACAACTTTGAGTGGGGGTCCAAGCAGTCGGAGGCATTTCATAACTTGAAAGAGTATCTGGCAAACTCACTGGTGGTCTCCGTCCCAGAATCAGACAGCCACCTATTGCTATATGTGGCGGCCTCCGACCATGCAGTTAGTGCAGTCTTAGTTCATGAGCTGGAAAAAGAATCAGGCAAAACTCAAAAACCAGTTTATTTTATCTCAGAAGCATTGTCCGGAGCCAAGCTAAACTACACTGAGCTAGAAAAAGTTGCCTACGCAGTGCTGATGGCATCAAGAAAACTAAAGCATTATTTCCAAGCCCACGAAATCTCAGTCCCATCATCGCTGCCACTGCAAGACTTGCTCAGAAACAAAGAAGCCTCTGGCAGAATAGGCAAATGGGCTACAGAGCAATCACAATTTGGTATCTCGTATGTCCCTAGAACAGCAATCAAATCACAAGCACTAGCCGATTTTGTAGCAGATTGGACACCTCCGACAGAGCCCAAGATACAACCAACCACTCAAGGCTGGATAGCATTCACGGATGGAGCCTAGGGCCAAGCCAGAGCAGGAGCCTCCGCCGTCCCTAACGGCACCAAGCGCCGATCGAAATACGCAAACAAGGCAAGAGTTCAAATCAACAAACAACATATAGAATATGAAGGCCCGATCCTAGCGCCAAGAAAGCAAAGGCCCTAGGGGCAAAAACATTGACAGTCAAAACAGATTCTCAAGTGGTTACTGGCCAAGTAGAGAAAGAATACATAGCAAGAGAGCCAGAACTCATCAAATACCTATCCGTTGTTAGAAATTTGGAGTGCAGATTCGAGGGCTTCACCCTGAAGCACATCCCAAGATCAGAAAATGCAGAGGCAGATGAACTGGCAAAAGCTACGGCAAACAACCTGCCACTGCCACCAAACACTTTTTACCAGATCTTGAAGTCTCCGGCAACTACGGAGACATCTAAGGCACCTAAGCCCATACTACACCTGCAAAATGAAGATTGGAGAAAGGCGATAACAGAATTCTAAGAAGGCAAAACAACTGAAGAAGATGAAGCAAAAGTAGCAAGAGTACAGGCCAGGGCAAGAAATTACACAATCATAGATGGTGTACTGTACAAGAAAGGAGTAGTCTAGCCTCTCCTCAAATGCATATTGCAGAACGAAGGCATAGAGTAGCTTCATGAAATACACTCAGGAATTTGTGGGTCGCACATTGGCTCTAGAGCATTATCAGCAAAGGCAATAAGGCAAGGCTTTTATTGGCCAACACACAAACAAGACGCAGAGCAGACAGTCAGAACATGCAAAGCATGCCAAACATTCTCTCCCGGGCAGTCAAACCCATCATCGGAGACCCAGCTTATACCTCCGACATGGCCGCTACAAAGATGGGGTATGGATCTGGTCGGCCCATTACCACCATCCCAAGGAGGAAACAGATTCGCAGTAGTGGCAGTAGAATATTTTATAAGATGGATAGAAGCAAAGCCGCTGGCGAAGATAACCTCAGAAACTGTCAGAAAATTCTTTTGGCAAAACATCATTTGCAGATTCGGTGTACCGAGGATTCTGACAGTAGACAATGGAAAACAATTCGATTCAGAGAACTTCAAAGAATTCTGCAAAAGCATTGGGACAAAACTAGCCTTCGCCTCAGTATACCACCCAGAGTCCAATGGTGCTGTGGAAAGAGCAAACAGAATAGTGTTTTCAGCAATATCAAAAACATTGCTGGACCTACGCAAAGGAAAATGGGTAGATGAATTACCTAGAGTGATTTGGTCACACAATACATCTATCTCAAGAACAATAGGATTCACATCATTCAAACTGCTTTATGGAGAAGAGGCCATGATGCCAGAGGAAATCAAGCATGAAAGCCTCCGCACAATGAGACAGCTAATGTTGCAAGATGAAGAATATGCAAAAGAAATAATAGGAGCCATAAGACTAGAAGCAGTCGAAAACATTGCAAAATATCAGTCCCAAACCAAGAAGTGGAGAGACTCTCAGGTGGTAAGGAAAGACATAAAACACGGAGACCTCATACTCAGAAGAAAACCCAACGCACAACTTGCTGGCAAACTGCTGCCGAAATGGGAAGGACCATACACAGCAACGGCAGCAGGCCACCCGGGCTCTTTCCACTTGACCGACAGCGAAGGTGTCACGACAACCCACACCTAGAATATTGATAGCCTACGCAGATACTACATCTAGGCAATGTACCAAAGGGCAACCTCCACAAATAATAAGTTTTGAGGCCCTCCGTTCATTTACCTTTCACTTTTTTTTTTCTTCAAACCAAAAAATGTAAAAGAGCCTGCACTTTTTTCCTCACAGGGGAACTCCAAGCGGAGGTGAGGTTTTTAACGAGGCAGTGCTCAATGTAAAAATCCTCTAGAAGTATAAAGAGGTAATTCCCAAAAGAACACTTGAAAAGTTCAAAACCGAAAGCGCCAGCCTGGCGCCGCAATATTCGGTGAACAAAAAATAACATGTGTCCTTTCAAAGCGCCGCCACAGGCATTGGCAATTTGAAACGACTCTATATAATAAACCGGCCTTCGACCTTGACAAAGACCTATCCAAATTCGGGCATCAAGGCGAAAACACATTGGCCAAACCGGCCTTCGACCTTGACAAAGACCGTCCAAATTCAGGCATCAAGGCAGAAACCACCTAGGCCAAACAGGCCACCTTGACGAAGACCTGAACAAATTCAGGCATCAAGGCAAAAACCACCTTGGACAAACAGGCCTCCAACCTTGACGAAGACCTGAACAAATTCAGGCATCAAGGCAAAAACCACCTTGGCCAAACAGGCCTCCAACCTTGACGAAGACCTGAACAAATGCAGGCATCAAGGCAAAAACAACCTCGGCCAAACAGGCCTCTGACCTTAACAAAAAACCACCGCAAGCATCATGGGCAACACCATTATGGCGCTAGAACCAGGAAGAAGGTCTCCTCCATCGAAAACAGCAAAACGAGGAAAAGGTCTGACAAAACCCGGTCACTTAGGCACTAGGCCTATTTACTTCAAAAGATCTCAAAAGGCAAGAATAATTCAAGCAAGATATAGGCCATTAAAGCCAAGATACGTTCCAACAAACAACGTAACAAAAAATTTAACAACCAAAAGCCACCACCCCGCTATAAAGCGGGTTCCCCACGCCTTAAAACCCTCGGTCGGCCAGAAGGCGCAAAAGGAAGAAAAAAGGCAAACACAAACACAAGCCACAAAGAACGGCCATGGAGGCGGGGTCTCCTTAGATATCTAAGTCGGCCATAGATATTGTACGAAAACTCGTAAAATCAGAGGCACCAGTAGATGGTCGGAGGCAGTGGGAAAAGAGACAGGAGCTACGGCATGGTGATGAACAGCGCAGGCCTACGGAAGAAGGGGGATATCGCACGAAATCTCATAACATCCCCCTGATGCCGGAGACCTAACCTGCCATCTCCGCAAATGAAACATGTCCCACGGGTGTGCAGCGTCGGAGGCCCATACCACCAGACAGCTAAAACACCCAGCTAAAGAAATACCAAAAGTCTCCGCCATCTGCACAAGCTGCGTCAAACCTCCTATCGGATCACACACCGATTCAGCAAGCCTCGCCAGGCGGACTTCAAGTACGCCCCCGCCGGACAAAAAACTACAAACACTTCTACCCCGGCCATCAAGCAAGCACAGAAAAGGAGAGAACATGGGGCAGAGGTCCTGGCCACCACCTCTGTATCGCACACGTTCACCCAAGCAAAGGCCCATGGTGTGCAAGCTCCGGACTAGACGAGATATGTAAACAAGCACAACAGACATAAGCCCCCGCACAAACAATCAAGAAAGTGAACATGTTTTGTATTCCATAAAACATCAAGTAGCATTCTTACAGGACACAAACTTACAATAAAATCCAAACTATTGTGGCGGAGGTCCGCGCCAAGCAAGAGCGCGAGTAAACCTAGCGCGCTCGTCGTCTATGTCAAACTTAACTGACTCAAACACGTCGCGCGCAACGCTGCGGGGAAAGGCCGAACGCCAATACTCCCAAAGCTCTCCGCTCACATAAATATCGTCGTTGTAGAGAGTCAAAGGCGCAACATCTTGCGCAGGCTCCCAATCCGAAACCTGCGCAAGGTTAAAATTTTCCACAAAATCATTCAGAACAAAAGAAACTTTATTTACAAGAGTCCAACTGGACTGCAATATACAAGTCAAAACAACTTAGTCCTACAAAGAGCCTAGACCTCCGGTGCATCGGCCGCAGCAGAAGTCCCTAGAACGGAGCCCGCATCAACTGTGGGCGGGGACGGTGCCTGCGGCCTCCGACCATCACCGCCGCCGATCGTAGCGCCCACCGGAGTGCCAGCGGCGGCGGAGGCATCGCCCGTGGTCGTTGAACGCGGACCTAGCAGAGGCCTGCCCGCAAGACTCTTCTGCGCATCCTGTGGCACAGGTTAAAATATCAGTGGCACAGGGAATGAAAGCCTTCGCAGCTTCACAAAAGCAAGGAGAGAAAAATAGCGGCTACAAAGACTAGAAATACCTTCGCCCTCTTTTCCTCCGCTAGTTTCCGGGCAGCAGGTCTCCCAAACGGAGCCCAAAAATACCCAATGAAATTTCTCAAGGTTTTTCGCAAACCAAGAGAAGTCTCACCAAGCTCCTCTGGACCTGGCAGCGCTCCCTCTGGAATACTTTCGGTATGCGTGCACCCGCCGCGCACCAAAATCTTGGCGTAATTCGCTACTCCCGCCAGCGCCCCGTAGTCCGTGCAGCCATTGATCAGACCGGGGAGCTTCGCAAGGTGACGCTTTAGCCAGGAGGCGAGGGCGTAGACACTGTCTTCCTCCGAAGGAGCGGAGGTTTCGCCTCCGAACTCGGCGACGATGGCCCGATAATGGCCAACGGTTGCAGCAAGGACCCCCTTGACCGAGTCTAAACGCCTCGTCGACAAAGACAGTTGCTCCCCCACCGTAGCCGCAGATTCCTTCTCAGAGGCCAGCTCTCGCTGGAGACCCTCGGCCAACTCATTCGCCCTGCGGGCCTGCTCAGTGGACAAAGCTTCCGCATCCTGGGCCTTGGCGAGATCGGCCCTCAAAGCCTCCTTTTCTTGTTCCTTCTCCGCAAGAGAAAGGCGGAGAGTAGCAAGGGAGTTGGCCAAACCCCCTTTTTCACCTTCTAGGCGCTCGTTCTCTGCCTTGAGGGCCTCAATCGCAGTATCTTGGTCGGAGACCTCGCGAGTGCAACGCTCTTCCATAACAACAGCCGTGTGATACCCCTGCGATCAGAAAGAAGAAGACCAAGGCGATCAACAATAGAAACAAAAACAAGTCTAAAAACGAACATACACCAAAAAAGGCAAACCGCCGAAGACGCGCCAAGCTCTGGTGTTCTAGATGAACATGGAGAAGTTGGAAGAAATCCATGTCCCTCAGACGCTGTTTGAAGCGATCTGTTCAAAGAAGAACAAACAAACACAAAACAATAAGGTGAGAAAAGCAAATCTCACAATAAATACACCAACTGCCAGAGACCACCTCCGACGTCTCCAAGAACCCCAAGATAGCACTCTTCCCAACCTGAGATAGAAGTGTCGGAGGAGCCTACGTAGCAAAAAAAACACAACAACAACAACAACTCAGGCCAGAGGGCTGATCAGAAATAGGCAATAACAACAGGCCAAAAGACGAGTAACATAAAAACACTCTATACTCACTCGAACCCGGCGCCATCAGCCCCGGTTGCCCCGGACCAAACCTGATGCTGGCAGCGGCCGCTCGCTCCTCCGGGGTGAGGAGTCCAGCCATGACATCACCTACAAAGCAACAAGTACATGGTATTAGCACTTGGTACAATACATAAACAAATAAACTGAGCCAAGACAGTAAACACAAAAATATGCGCCAAACAAACTTACTCATAAAAAGCCTAGGCTGGGCCGCCTGCCGAGCCCCCTGGGCAGATGTCTCCGCCATATCATGCGGCGAAGCCCCAAAGGGCCGGCTCTCCTCAGCCAGCGGCCTGGCGAGCGGAGGGCTCGAAGAAGACTGAGCCACCGGCGCCTGCTCAGCAAGCACGGCCTCCGGCTGCCCGACGTCTGCCGCTGGCGTGGAGGAAGGCGCAACAACAGTGGGAATCGAAGGAGTGTGCTGCAAGGCAACCTCCACGCCATCTTCAGAACTTGAATATAGCCCGCCAAAAATGTCAGGCATAGGATCGGCGGCGCTAGCCTCTGGTTGTTCGGCGACACTCGCAGCACCGTGCAAGGAGCACGCCGGAGCAGCGCTGGCCTCCGGACACCTAGCACCGCTCACAGCGCCGCTCATAGGGCGCACTGGAGCTCCAGGAGAGCCGCGATCATCGCCGCTCGTGACCCGCACGTCCACTGACGGGACGGAGGAGCTCTGAACATCTTCACTGCCGACGGAGGCAACGCTAGCACTACCCGCCGAAGACGCGGCTGCCGCGATCACCAGAGCACCGGTCTTCTTCTTCTTTTTCGCAGGCGCCTGAGTTACAGCGGCGCCCTTCCTCTTCTTGGACTCGGCCTCTGCCATAACATTCTTCACAAAGGCCTTCTTCTTCTTCTTGTCAATTGAAGCTAGGACCTCGGCGGGAACCTCGCACTCCCGGTAGATGATCCCGAGCTCCTCAAAAACACGATTGAGCCACGGCATGGTGCTTGCCACGGCTCTCCGAGACGTGTACTCATGCTCGGAAATTTTGCCAACCAACCCGACGGTGGCCTCCTCAACGTCGGCAACGAAGTTGTCCTCCATCACCCCCTTCCCTAAAGACCGGCCAAAATGAGCGAAAGGAATCCCGGACTCCGGACCAAAAACAGGAACCTTCACCTTTTCCAGCCGAAAGGCCGGGTTGTCCTTGCCTAGGGGCTAGTAGTTGGAGGCCATAATCTCCTCCACCAGGTCGCAGCCCCCAGAGTAGCGGCACGCAGCCGCAAAAGCCCGGTCGCAAGCCTTCCTCGCCGGAGACTTTTCCTCCGGTGGATCCACGCGCGTATGCGGCGCCATCTCCTCCATTCTTGAAGTCAACGGATACTCCACGACCTCCGCACCATCCTCGGTAGTGCCGCGGACCCCGTAGGTCTTCATGTAGAACCACTGCTCAAGCCAGCCGCATTCCCACTTGCCCTTCTGGCAAAAAGAAAGCTCCAGGCGGTCTACGCCTTGGTTCCTCTTCGACATAAAGGTGCAACTACCATACTGGTAGGTCACCTCCACCTCCTTGCCCTCCCGCACCTCCTTCTTTTTCTTCGGCTGCTTCTGCAGCTCGTAGTACGTGTAGAAGGTGTCCACATCCGGCTCGGCACCATAAGAAACACACGCCCAGCAAAATTTGCTGAGCGTAAGGAAGGCCGTAGGGGTCAGATGGTGAACCTGGATGTTGAACGTCTCCAACACCCGGCGGAGGAAGGGGACGTAAGGAAGGCGGAGGCCGCAGGTGAAAAAGTCCCGAAACACCACCACATACCCCTCCTCCGGCTCCGGAACGGTCTGGCCGGGCGGAGGGATTTTTACCCTCGAAGAAGGAAAATACGATTCCTTCAACATCTCCGCGACCGCCTCTTCAGTAATGGAGGAGGGGCCAAAATCCCATAACTTTATCGCCATGTCTCTGGAATCCGCAGCGATCAGGTCTCCAACGGACACGGAGACACTCCCCAAATCCTCCTCCACTAGCTTTTCAAATTCCAACGTGGAGGCGGAGGCAAGCATGCACTCCTCAAAGCGCGCACTCCAGCCGGCGGCCCTAACGCCGAGAAGGTGGCGATAGGGTCCGAAGAAGGCGGGCCGGTGAGTATGGGCGGAGGCGGAAAAGGAAGCCACCGCGGCGGTAGCCTAGGCGGAAGACGCAAGCAGAAAGACGGAACGCTCGAAGGCAGCTCAGGCGAAACCGAAGAAAGCAGAGAGCGATTTCTCAGAGGCAAGGAAAGCGAATGAGCAGTGCGGGGGGGACCCCGCAACCAACCCCGCCCTTATATAGGACACGGGCGGGCGGTTCGGCTACCGCCGTACAACGGTCATCTCCGGACAATTCGCCTGCCGCCCAACGGTCATCTCCGAAGAAGTCGCAAGGTATACAACGGAAAGCAATATGGCGTAAACGGCCACAGCGTAGGACAACGGCTAGTTTTGCAGCCTAACGGCTACTATGACAAGACCAGCGGCCACGCCAGAGCGGGCCAGGGGGGAACCTGCGGGGATCGGTCGGAGACGTGACTACTGCCGATCTCGCCCGCGGCGGACGCCCTTGCTTAGGGCGTTTTGAGTTCACGACACGCACGCCGAGCGGACCGTGGTCTCAAAAGGGGAATGTTGTAACACGGCCTCCGAGAGTGGCGGAGACCCACGCGCGCCAGCAGATTCACGAGACGTCTCCCACCAACTACCTAAGCAAAGGCCCGGCCACAACGCCTGCACCCGAAAGATGACGGTTTCTCGGACGGCTTTGCAGGACACCGCCGGTGACCTCGGGCGCGACCTCCGCCCGTTAGCTCAGAGGCGTCTCCGCCGGAGGGGGCGGAGGCCGCCCGCTGCAAGGCTAATCAGTGGCGCCGACGTTATCTACGTGTGTGTGCGAGTAACGGAGGAAGGCGCTCGTGGGGGGCATGCGCTGGGCGCTGCGGGTTCGGCCTCCGCTAGCAGCAGCAGGCCAAGACCCAAGCAGAGGACGACACATCTTTGGGCGTCGGGGTGCTGTGGCCTCGGCGGCCCCTGTAGCGGAGACCAATGGCGGAGGCCTGATGGGCTGGCTGATCGCGCAGGCCCAGTACCTGAGGGCGGCAAGACAAGATTACCCCCGAGAAGAAAGGCGAGTAGTGGGATATTCCGAGAATGTACTGTAGCAGTTGAAGAGTACTATTGTAAACTCTGTAAAAGTGGTAATTGAGCCCTATAAATAGGGAACACTTGTAACAGTACGCGAGGTTGGTGAATGAATTAATGAAACCCTAGTTTTACGTGCCATTTTCCTACACGCCCGCTTGTCGTGTCTGTTTCCCGAGCCTCTGCCTGAGGGCAGCGCTTGGCGGGCGGAGGCCTCCACCTCCTCCACATTGTCTGAGACCGCAAGTCTCAACACTTTGCAACGAAGAAGGCAACATCGGAACTTCCGTCAAACATCAAACTTCCGACATCCAACTCCTGGGACCCAGGAGCCTAGCAAGTAGTAACTTCGGACATCTCAACCTCCCAAGTCGCAATTGAATGTACCTCCTCTAACCCCTTTTTGCTATCAACACTTTCATTGCATATAAATATCTGCAGCAGTGCCATAATGCATGGACTACGGGACGAATATTAGTGCTCCCAGATGCATGATGGCTTATGCATGGCAGGGTTGGTAAGGCCAGGATCAACATGGATCCATGTGCGTGGTGCATTCTGCATTGCATACGTGATTACTTAGTTTAATATCCCTACAGCAGAAGCGACCAATGCAAAATTAATCCTCTGATCTCTTGCCCAAAGATTTTGCACTGTGTACTGCTAGCTGCACATGATATATAATGAGAGTGTAGCAAGACCGTACCTATATATGTTACCTGTGTACGCAATGATTTTGGATCATCAGCTGGATGTATATATATGCAGGGCTTGCTAAAAATTAATTTGATTGGATCGCCGGCGCCGCCCTGCCCTGGGTCGTTCGTCGTCCTAGGCTTACATGCAAACACGTCTGTACGTGCAGAAAGTGGTGAGGAGCTATAGGAATAGGAGATAGGGGGGATGCCATCGATGGCGCCATGCATCATGATCGATCTATGTGTATAGCTAGCCATTATATATTGGACTGGAGTTCCAATGCATGTCAGCTGTCACTACTTGTGACGGCACACATATATTACTGCTGCTGTTGCGTTATTTTTGTTAATTAATATATAGAATAGGCTAATAATACAGCAAAGCGATTGCGACGATGTGTTCCTTCCTTCTTGTCCGGTAACGTGTACATGTGTACTCGATCGATAAGATGGACTTGGATAATGCTAATGTAATGTAATATACTACTCTCTTCGATCCTTTCCTTTCCCTTTGTTCCAAATTATAACGACATAGTTTTTCTTATGCACTTAGATCTATACAATCTATACTTATATATGTATCTAAAAAAGATAGCACGACGTACGATTTAGAACGTAGAGAGTAGAATATATGCTACATAAACCCGTTTGATTTTGGCCTTCCGCAAGCAAAAGCACGCACAGGCCAGCACCAAAAGTATACACGCACCAGTAGCTACGTACCTGCCTCATCTCCAGTTGCTATCTCATCTTCCATATAATGAAAATTAACTACCTGATCCTCTGTCACAAACGTCTAAATCTACAATACTACTAGCAACAATCACTCATGTAGTAATTTATATGTATGAAATAAAGAAAAGAGGCAACACGTACGGATAACATTCGGTCGGTTCTACACTAGAGCACAAGGAACAGGACAAGAAACCAATGCAATTGATAGCTACCAACCAGCAGTGTATATCAACCACTTAATAAATTGCATGCTCAGTTAATTTACTAGCCTTTATATTTTTCCGACGATGCTAATTGCAAAGATCAAGGAAGAGGGTAGACTATGATGTCGTGCGGGAGCTAAACGACTAAGAGAAAATTTTGCTTATGGTTAGATGGCCGGCTTGCCTCTTTTGCTTCGAGGGCCTAATTAAAATCCTCAATTAGGTCTTTGTTTTTGCTTGTACTTTGGCTCTTGTCTCTCTTCTATTAATATATTTGCCTGGCAAAAATCCTGCCAACAATTTTCAAAAGAAATTACTAGCCTCTATTTTCAGATCTTTACTAATTCCTTATGGGCCAAGTTACAAAAAAGTTTATAACAGTATAAGGCAGAGAAAGACCTGAATTGAAGCCAGATGTATAATAGCCAAGACAATTTCATGAGCAAAACGACAACAAAAATAGGTATACTACATGAATTTATTCATCATCTGTTCTTCTTGCTTTTATAGGTATACGTATATATGTGTATATATTAATGTATATATACGCAAAAGATGGGAACAACAAATACGACAACAGGCTTGATCATCAGCGATCATGCGGCCGGTCAGTACGTTCCGCGTGCATGTTCACAAAATGGACATGCATGTACTGGATCGAGTTGGATTATGTATAGCAGGTGGGTGTGCAGGATCCTAGCTACTACTAGCTGCCATCACGGCAAGCTAGCTGAGAGCCCCAGCTTCATTCGGATAAAGATCCGTAGGGCTCAGCCAAGATGCATGCAATACTCTCACTTCATCAAAACAAAAAACAAAAACAAAAAAGGGTGACGCGATTTGGACATAAACCTGCCACGATTTTATTTCATATATGTAACAGGCGTGTTACGTTCTCTGCTTTTGATTTCTCCACTCCCATCTATCTAAAGTATTCAAGTAAACACGACGATCATCTTATCACAAATATAAGTTTATATATTTTGATTTGCATTGTTCGACCGACACAAGTACTCTCCTAGCATGATAGTACTTAAGATTTTCTGAATTCTTTTTATTTTTTTGCCCCGGTTGGCTGGTTAAGAGTTATTTTCCTCCTTTGTTGTTTTTCACGAATGGAGAAATAAAGTTATCCTTTTTACTTTTAAAAACACGGTATAAATGCAAACACTCCGATCCTACGCACGCTCCTATGATCGTTAAGTTCTCTAATAAAGGTGAAAGATAAAGATTGTTCTCTATAAGGGTAGTAAGGGTAGTAGCAGCTAGCGGTGTGTTTTGCCATTAAAATAACTAATCAATTAAAATAACAATCTCTTGTAATATAAACTTTCTTTCTTCTAATACAATGATACGCACACTCGTGCATATTCGAGAAAAAAATAACAAATCAATTAAGCCATGCTCAAAACATACTGACATACAGTAGTATACGACGAGTCGACGATTTAATTTGGTTCGATTGATGCAGTGCGTGCCTAATTAACTATATATACATCGTCTGATATATATATATATATATATATATATATTCTCGCTAGGTAGCTAGACGATGATAAACCATTGGACATTAGCCATATACGCTCTAGGATTTGCTGTAGCATTTTCTTAAGGACGATGAACATGCATGCATGATATACGTGTTAGCTGAACGCTAAAGGCTCATAGAAAGATTGCCGTACTGACCAAAATATATACGGTTGTTGACACGCGAACCACGCCTTGCATTGTTTATCCATTCTACGTACTAGTGTGTGTGTGTTTATATATATATATATATATATATATATATATATATATATATTGCTCCCCTTCGACAGACCAACTGAAGCGCATATACGTACTGTATGTATATATATACATATATACATGTCACCATGGTTTGGTTTAGATTTTGGGATCCGCGACGAGAAATAAAAAGAATACTGCCTCCGTTAAAGAACACAAGGGATGTTTTATTTTGGCATGATCTTTTCCATGCAAGAGAAATGATCGATAGACTATGACTAATGATTAATCAAGTTACACAAAAGTTGAATCTTTTTTCCCTAGAACAAAATATACTCCTACCTTGCATATTTTTAAAACAAATGGAAGAAATTTGGTACTACAAAATATCACTTTAAAATCCTTAACAACATTCAATAACTAACCTTTTTATTTTCATTTTCTGCAGTGGAGCTTGTTTAATTCATTAGTCATCCATCACACGGGCCGTGGAGCAAAGATAAATGAATATTGCAGTATCGTGTGTATAAGGCCAGTCTCAATGGATTGTTTCATAACGTTGTTTCCAAGACTGCCATGTCATATAAATAAAATGGAATTTGGATGAAACACTTACTCTCAATGAAAAGTTTCATTCTATAGTTTCATATGTATTTAATTTCATCACTCATAGAAAGTTGGTAATCATGCCAAAAAAGTTTCATCTCCATAAAACTTAATTCTTCTCTCTTCTTATTAAATACATTGTCATGTCATCAAAAAATGCCTATGTGGCAACCTAGTTAATGCAGATGAAACTTTCGTGAAACTCCCACTAAGACTAGCCTAATAATACTGCTGCTTGTTAGTTACGTACATATATACGCCACAATAGGCTAACTGCACAACACATATGTATGCTTAGCACATCTAGCGAACATCATCATCGCATGGCCAATTGTAAATACAGACACATTAATTCTGTAGTGGATTACTACTACTATGCATGCATTACCCTGTGATAGCTCAACTAGAGTGGTACCTTTTTATCAAAAAAAAAAAACTAGAGTGGTACATATATATCAGCTGGTTAAAGTTATTAATTTATCTGTGCATCTTTTTAATGAGATTTGACCACGGGACAAATAATACTTCTCTAATGACCTCGAGTTAGTTTAATCTTAACACACATAGTGATAGTAGTTATATGATCATTAACAAGCCAAAGAGGAAAGAAAAAAGTGTGCCTTATATTAGTTACACTGATGACTGATCGATGAGAGGCAACAAATAAAACAACTCGTCGCTTGCATTTGTTCGTTCTTGCTAGATTCTGACCTAGCATTCGACAGCCCTAAACTCCAAAGCATTTGCTGTCACGCGACAAGCATTCTTAGCTTGCGCGCGCGATTACAAAAACCCTAGCATAACCCGTCCTTTCGATGGATGCTATTGAGGGCCACATAACGTCAAAGAGCGTATATATATCTGTTGGGCTAGCTAGCTGTCGTGAGTTTCTTTTTTTTTATTTGGGTGCTCTGCGTAATGTCCTCATTTGATAGAAGGATGCAGTAGTTCTTCTGACGATATCATAATAAATTAAAGGTTGAAGTAGATGACAAATTAAAGTAACGCCATGATGAGTTATGCATGACGACAGATGTTGCTAAAACAAAGTTCTCTATGCATGACAGATCAACATGAATGGATCGGAGCTGAGGATTCTGTGTGTTTTATTTATGCTCGATCTCGTGGTGATATTGAGTTAGCAATAATATCATCAAGAATAATTCTTACATGCATGCATAATTTTTACACACACTAGAAGCAGTAGTTGTCCTTGTTGTTCCTTGGATTCCTTTTAACACTAGAAGCTAGCTAGGAGATTAAACTAGGAGGATGTGAAAAAAGGGATTATGTACTTGGGTGGGTTTTTACATACTAGGTAACTAGCTAGCTAGCTGCAGTACGTCTTTTGATCATTAGTTAAGCCAAGCTGAGTTGTTGATCCATCAAATGAACAATCACTAGGAGTGGGAGAGACCGTATGTATCATCAGCTCACCATTATAGTTTGTCCTATATTTGAATACATATATATTCAAGCACTGACGATGATGGACCAGCGGATGAGTTAGCTAAGCTAGCTAGTTTAAGACCCAATTGGAGGCTGGCTGGCTTATTAGCTTCCGACAGATCACAGCATGCAATTGAAATAAGCGGCGGCGGTACGGTGCCCCAAGGACCAAGGTTACCACACTTAGTAGGTACTCGCCTAGCAGGCAATACATATATACCACAATTAGCACACCAAGCAAGCTGGCTGATTAGCTTAAATTTGAACTTGTTCCGATTCTAATAAGCAGCAGGCTGTCCATCTGGACATATATATACATGCACAATCGACGTATATACTAGTTACATTAATACTACTGATGATCAGTACTATATATGCATGCAGGCACCTGGTCACATCTCATGCATGCATGTTCCACACTGGCCTCCACTTGATGATGCAAACTAGCCAGTAATCCACCAGTTACCTGCTGCTATATATTGCATTGCATGATCCAGGATTTGTCTATATGTGTGCATGCATATATTTGTATATGAGTGGAGGTGGCTCTTCGATCTCTTGATGAGAGACCCTTTGATCTTCTTTACTACTATCTACACAGACGCTCCGATCCCTAGCTAGTACTAGTAGTGATGTATAGTACAAGTGATCGAGCCATGCATGCAAGACAACAACGAATAAGACAAGGGATACTCGAAGGATCCAGTAGCAGTTGTTTAGCTTAGCAAGCATATGAGGCCTATGTTATACAAATGTAATGTACACCAGCAGCAATATAATGGAGTTTGTTTTGATGCATAGAGTTCCTTCCATCTCATCTTCTACTGGACTCTGTTGGATCTTCTTCCCCTGCTAATAATTGCAACAAGGAGAGGAAGGATGGGACAAACAAACAGATGCTGCATTGGGATGCATGACATCGATCGATCTTATGTTAGGAGCACATGACGCGTACGTAGGGCATGCATAGGACATTTTGTTTGCTTCTATCTTGTTGGCCTGGCCATATATCCATGTGCATACCTACCTGGCATCATGCATGCATGCATATCATCCCTGGCCTCCCTCTCCTCTCTTCTTCCCTCTCCCTGTAAAATAAAACAACTAATTAATAACTTGATGGGACTTGGATTGTTGGAGGCACCCCTTCCCCTTGTGTGCTGCCTCCTCCTCCATGCACCCCTTGCATTTGCATTGAGAGGGATCGAGAGGTTGCATTGGGATTGGGTAGGTAGCTAGTGATCTCGATCGAGATATTGGATGAGTTTTGTTTCTTTGCGCCGCAAACTACTACACCGCGATATCATATGCGTGTTCAGATGAGTTACCAATGCAAGCAACATATATATGAGTTAGAGTTACCGGCGAATCAAATAAAGAGGACGATGACAAATGTGACGTGCAACCACGCACAATCTTGGACGTGTCATCAAGCTACTATCGCTCATATAATATGCTTATTCCTTCCTTCCTTCCTTACAAGCTGTAGTGACGATTGGCGGTAGCCAATGCAGGACCGGTCGACACCTGGCCGTCGGCAGGCAACAACTGTCTACTATATTAATATTATATATATTCACCCGATCCTTGGAAGAATCATCTACTAGCTAGTTACGTTACCGCATAAAAAAACAACCGATCGAATCAACTGTGCATAAGCAAGGGAAAACTTCAGTGATAAAAGGATCAGATCAGATAGAAAACAGCATGCATGGCATTCATGCGGTAACTGCAAGCATAATATCTTGCAGGTTTTCAGATCGGCTCATTCATGCGGTATATATGCACCCAGCAGCTAGCTCTACCTACCTAAAGATCTGCATACCTCAACCACCTGCAAATTGCAAAGGTCCCGGCTGTACGGTCCTACATACGTACTGCGCTACATAATAACCTAGCCTACCTAGCCTGAAAACACAAGAAGTACAATTAACAAAGGAGAAGAATTCCTATATCTGTCTTTTTTTTTTACTTTCCACGATGCCCTCGTACATCTCTCTCGTATGTGATCTAGACTCATGTCCAGGGGTGGATCCATAAATGGGGCAGGGGGACTAAGTAACACAAGGAGGCTTCGAGTTGCATTGATTGGGCTTCGATGGGGCTGCTGGGCTGAGCTGAAGACGAGTTGGGCTGACCTACTTCTTATATTTGTGGCCCACCGGGGGGCTGCAGCCCCTAAATCCACCCCTGCTCATGTCCGTGCAGTACCCATACAAGTTAGAATAATTCGTGACCAGCAATGGTACGAAAGTCCGATTCCAAGACGCAGCAAGTGATAGTATAAAGTTCGATTCCAAAACGTATTGGGAGCGAGGAGCACAATCACCTTCGATAAGCTTTGACAGGTGGGAAGAAAAGTATGCACACGGGGGCGGTGGCGCCTGTGATGAGGCGCCATCCCGGTCGCCGAGCGAGCCCTTCACGAGAGAGAGGAAGAGAGAGGGAGGAGTAAAGGAGAAAGAGGTAGAGAGAGAGAAAGAGAAAGAGAGTGACCGGTGGGAAGAAAAGTATGCACACGGGGACGGTGGGTCCATTGATCAGCCTCTCCTCATGGTCATGTAGGGTGACACAAGGTTGAGTGGGCCCCGTCTATTGGCCACTCTAAGGAACCATACATGGCGGGAGAGAGTCACATATTTTACCGACAGTGAGAATGATTTCTACCGATTGCAAACCATCCTAAGGAAGCATACGTGGGGAGAGGGAGTCACATAGGTTCAATGAAAATGGTTTATACCGATTGTGAACCGTCAGTGAAAGTTTCAATTACAAATGTTGTTGACTAAAACTATATTTTTAGTAGCAATCGGGATTGGTGTTGTGATGAAAAAAATGGCAGGATATATATCTGTCGGTGTTTTGAGTAAGCACCGGCTAGTAAATTTGTATATTGCGCATCTGACCCGGATGGTGTGCTAGGAAGACACAAGGATTATACTGGTTCGGGCAGAATGTCCCTACGTCCAGTTTTGGGTTGCTCGTGTTATCAGCACTGAGTTTGTAGTAGGGGTTACAAACGGGCGAGAGAGGGAGGAGCTCCCAAGTCTCTAGTGTGATGCGGTGTGTTTGTTCGATCAATCGATGTGCGATGAGTCGATCTCCCCTTAGTGGGACGCCCTGCTTTCCCTTTTATAGGTCAAGGGGAAGCAGGGGTTACAACCGAAGGGAAGAAGAAAAAAGAAAGAGAAATAAGGCTCCCAGAGGTGCACAGTCCTCCTCTTCGCGTGGGTCCCTCTGACCCTGTAGATTGTGGTGGCAGCGGCGTCGTACCGGGGTCCTGTTGGCCGCTGTAGCTTACGTGCGGGCGTCGCGCGCCATCCTTGTCTTCCGTCCCGTCCGAGCGGACAGAATGGTCAGAGGGTCCCCTAATAGAAGCCATGCGGGGGGCTAGCGGTACAGTGCTAGTCAACTGACACCGGTTGACTGACGTTGGATGGTGATCAGGCAGGGAGTTGGCGAGGCGCGATGGGCGACGTGAGTTAACTCGCATGGCCCTATGCGACCGCCAGTCACATCAGGACACGTCGAGACGTGCTTTCGGGCGTGCGCTTCCATGCCGTAGTGGTTGAAGCGGTTCGAGCCCTACCCTGGGACCACTGCTTTGGTCCGGTAGCAGATCCGATCCCCAAGGATCGGGCGAGGTGGAAATCTCTCCCTAGGAGCCGGGCGAGACAGAATTCGACCCCCGAGGGTCAGACGAGGCGGGGCGCTCCCCACGGGACCGGACGAGGCGTGTCCCGACCCCTGGGGGTCGGACGATGCGGAAACCTCATCCTTGGCGTCGGACGAGGCGTGGCCCAGCCCCTGGGGTCGGACGAGGTGAAAACCTCATCCTCGACGTTGGACGAGGCGTGGCCCGGCCCTTAGGGGTCGGACGAGGCGGAAACTTCGCCCTCGGAGTCGGACGAGGCCGTAGTTGCATCTTTAACCATCGAATGAGGCAACATGATGCTCTTTAATCCTTTGGCTCGGATACCCGGGTATAGATATCTGACAGTAGCCCCCGAGCCTTCGGAGGAGTGAGACACTCCTGTAAAGGCTTTTTCGCGATTTGTTGCTCCTGTGGCCGTTGTGCCATGGAGGCGGGTCATTATTGGAACTTCGGCGTTTTTCCCTCAGTTCGTTATACCGCGTAGGGTAACCGAGTAGGATTTAGATACCAAGCCTCTATGTGGGAGATTGGCAAAAGTGGACACGAGCGCCTAGCCCCTGGGGAGGAGACGCGCCGATAATTCATTTTCCACCGGGTGCGCGTGAGCGCACCGGGTGGGTGTAGCCCCCGAGCCTTTGGAGGAGTGAGACACTCCTGCAAAGGCTTTTTATGATCCGTTGCTTGAGGGCGCATGGGAGTACTGTTTGCTATTGTTGTTTTTGCAGGATGGCAAGCTGCGTATGACACTTATCGTTTGTCTACGATCACGTGTTTGGTCTCCTTGCGATGCCGAGCCCCCGAGCCCCCACGCGTGGCAGGGGTCCGGTCGGGGGGGTCAGTTCATCTTGTGATCGTCATCCCTCATGCGCTCATTTGCTAGAACAAAGGGGCTGAGCCGAGCCATGCTTTCCTCGCTGGACGGAGCACGATGCTCGGTGAGTTGTTAATGGGCTTGTTTGAGTGGAGCCCCGATATCCCCTTCGCGGGGGCCCAGTTCGAGGTCAGCTGGTGACTGACTCTAGATTCTTGGTGGCTGGTTCATATAGTTCTCAGATCCGTTCGACCAGTCTAAGTGCTCGATGCCTTTCTTTCAGGGGAAAACCATGGACCTTACATCATCCAAGACTCAAAACGAGGGTCAGGACGCCCATGGCGTTTCGCGCGCTTTGGGTACTGCCCTCTAGCGTGCACATCCTTAACCTCCCCTCACTCTAAGGTGCCCTAAAGCGGCTATGAACCCACTAGTGGGTCAGCCTTTGAACTCCTGGGCATTAATGGGCCGTAGGAGCGTTTTCAGCTCTGTATCCCTCTTACCTGCGATGGCCCGTGGCCTTTGAAGTCGAACCGTCGCCCGGTGGATCCTTCGTGGGGAAGATTGGGATAGGCATGCGCTCGTCTCTCGAGGCGGCAAGGCGACTGATGCTGCAAGAAATAATGAGGGCTCGAGCCCCAAAGGAAATAGATCTAGCGGGGCATGTGGCACGTTAATTTAGGCAAACGGTTCGCCCCTTGCCCGTTCCGCCCTTACCTTATAAATGAAATGGTTTCTCCCCAGCCTCCGTACGCGTGGCCGCATCCTTTACCCTTCCAATCTTTCTGCCTTTCGCACCTAAGTCCCAACCTTTGTTTCCCCATTTTCACTCCACCACCAGTGAAATTCTCGCTCTCCAGCCTTACGCCGCCGCCGGATCTTCTGCATTGCCATCCCCGTTCCTTGATGGAGCCGTGACCTCGCTCCGACATTCTCCACATGCGCACGGAAGGTCTAGTTAAGAAGGGCCTTCTCTATGCAAGGACCACGGCGAATGAGTGGATCATACCTGGTGGTGAGGATGTGCCATCGCCGCCCGATGGCTACGTCGTCTCCTTCGTCCCCTTCCATGAGTGGGGGTTTGCGACTCCTCCCCATCGATTCCTCTGAGGGCTACTACACTACTATGGGCTGGAGCTGCAGCATCTGAATCCCCACGGGATTTAGCACATCTCGGCCTTCGTTGCGCTGTGCGAGGGGTATTTGGGGATCGAGCCCCACTTTGAGCTATGGAAGTACTTCTTCACCGTCGAGCTATAGAAGAAGAAGGAGAAGAAGAAACCAGACCTGGCAGTGCCAATGGGGTGCACGAGCATCCGTCTGCAGGGTAGCCGGGCGTCGGAGTATATGTCCATCCCTTTGTCGAAGTCCAACAAGGGGTGGAATAAGCTCTGGTTCTACCTGAAGAACGATGACGCCGCCCCCCTGCCGATCTTCACCAACCACCTGATCGAGGAGGTGCCGGAGGTGTGGAGATACGAGCCCATCGAGAAGGTGCAGAAGAGGCTCGGCGACCTGCTCAAGGCCATCATGACTCTGAAGCGCCATGGCCTTCACGGAACCAGTGTCATCGAAGCATACCACGTCAGGAGGCTGGTGCTGCTGATGGCGTGCGCCCTTCCGATGTATAAGATGACGTCGGATTCCGCACCCAAAGGGACGGTGATGGTCGCCATCGAGGCCCTCAACGTCGACGAAATGGCACAATGCCTCAAGGAGGCGATGGAGTTCCCGACAGATCCACTCGCCCCAGTGTACCCAGTCCTAGGGCATCTCGCGATGCGGTCGGACGCCGGTTTCGTCGAACTGGTAAGCCTTCTTCGAGTTTCTTTTCTTGGCCGACCCTCCTCTGTTCTCAAATTCTAACCGTCGGGATTTGTAGCCCAGACTCATCACCCATGATTCCGACCCGCCACTGACAGAGGATGCAGCGCGAAGGGCGGCGAACCACGTCACGGCTGAGGCAGCGAAGGCGAAGAAGGATCAAAAGAAGGTGAAGATGGAGCGAGCGAAGCTCCAGCGTGGAAGACATCGGCAAGGCTCGGAGGAGAGCGACGACGATGAGGAGGAAGAAGAGGAGGACCCCAACATTCCTTGGGGGGTGCTGGCGCTCAAGGATGAGCAGATTGATGTGGGGCATGTCAACTTGACCCCGATTCCAAGGAGGATGCGCCTCCAAGATCGGCAGGGGAGAACATGCCCCTGAGGTTGGCGGAGCAAGTCCGCCCCGCTATGACCGACCCCAATGTGCCTCCAAGATCAGCAGGGGAGGATGCGCCCCTGAGGTTGGCGGAGCAAGTCCACCCTGCTCCGACCGACCCTACCGGGGGATCGAAGCGGCCAATCGTCGATGTGGCGGAGTCAGAGTCGAGCGGCCAGCCCCCGAAATGATCTCGGGTAATGGTGTTGAGGTGAGTTAACGACTTCTTTGTCCTTTTGTTGTATTCTCATATTTTGTTGTGTGACGTTGGTGCTTTCCACAGGACCAGCCCCCACAGACCCCTGACATTGGTGCCACAGAAGATCCTAGCGCGTCAGCCAACCCCCTAGGAGCTGGCTGGCATGGTGTCGAGGGTGCGTCGTGATGGCACCGAGGCAGACACAGCATGACCTGAGGAAGCGGGGGAGGCAAAGGCGCTGATTGTGCCAGGGGAGGCGCTCGTGGGATCGGCGCCCGCACCGGTCGATGCGCCCGAGGTGGGGTAGACAGGAGGAGGCGTGACCGAGGCATCCCCTACAGAAGCAGTGACGGCTCAGACTTTGGAGCTCGAGCTACCAACCTCCTTAGCCATCAGAGGGTCCACTCCTAAGGGAGCACCGGTGACGGAGGGGGTGCCGTCGGCTCCCATCGGACCGATGCCGATGGTTGCCACGGCCGACCCGTCGGTTGGTGCTAGGTCCTCCCGGTCCCTTGTCCGGCCAGGTGACGATCTGCTCACGTGTGGAGGAGGCCAGCTCCGATGGGCCAGGCGGCTGGACCCAAGCGACTTGATGTTCACCCTCGATGACCCAGCGGAGGAGAAGGACTGGACGAGCGTGCGCTCGGGACTTGAGTCCATAGTCCGCTCCCTGACCAACGCATTGGGGTGTTGAAGGATGACATCGCCCCGGCCGGCCAGGTTTGCCGTGTCTTCACGTTTTCTACTTTCAAGTCCTGTTTATATGATTCTAACCTAATTTTTTCGCAGTCCCTTGCGATGCGCAGTCGGGAGAAGTCCCTATTCCTCCATCACGAGTGGGAGGTCTAGGGGCTTGCTGCCGAAGTGCCGTGGCTATAGGAGGAAGTGGCGAGCCTCTAGACCAAAGAACGGGAGGCCCATCAACACACCGATGAGGCTGAGGACAAGCTCAAGGCTACAGCCGCCTAGGCCGAGGAAGATGCCGCGGAGCTTGGACAATTCCACCGTTCCTCGACCTTGCTCAACGTGCACTCAAAAATGAGCAGACGTCGAAGGAAGAAGCCGAGGGCCTGGCTGCCGCCTTGGCCGTGGATGTTGGCACGCTCTATAGGGAGAAGATGGTCCTCGAGGAGCAAGTAAAAGGTGAGGCTCCGGTTACCTTTTTGGTTGATGTTGAAAGTCAATTTTCTGACACTCCTTGGTGTTCGGCTTCGGCAGCCCTTCAGAGGCAACTCTCTGAGGTGCGGGGTCAACTCTAGTCGGAGAGCGACGACCATGAGGCCCTGCATGCTGCCGTCGGGTTGGTCTTCGATGACCTCGGGGTCTCCTCGGTCGTGGAGACGAGCTCGCTCGCAGTCCAGGTTACCAAGATCCTAGATCGAGCCAAGCGCTCGCAAGGGAGGCCTAGCACACCGGCGTCCATCGCATGTTCGCCGTCGCTCGCTCCTACAACATCGACATCGACCTACCGGTGATCATTGAGGGCTTTGAGCCTGGCTACACTGACGCCGAGCTGGACGAAATTGAGACGGAAGCGGAGCTCCCAGCGCGGGGCCTGGCGGAGAAGTTCAAAGAAGAAATCCTACCCAAGAATGTTTAAATAGATAGCCGAGTCTGGCGTTGGTCTTTCTGTAAAGACTTTTATTATGGCCGAAAATGTTGTTTGGCCCCTCTCTCTCTCTCTGTGTGTGTATATATATATATATATAAAGTTCATTGTGATCCGATCCTTGTTTTATGTTAAGGCATTAGAAACTTAGGTTGCGAGTGACTAAGTAATGATCACGCTGGTGAGCAAGCGATGTCGTAGTCGTCGGGGTGTAGGTTTTTACATTCCGACCAGTTTTACTCATCGTTAGTTTTTGGCAACTCTTATTTCTAGGTCTCGTCATAAAAAAGAAGGGTCGGATGAGAAAATGTTCCTGAGTATATGTATTGCTATCAGCCCCCAAGTAAAACTCGACCCCAGGTAGTCACTGGGGTTGGGTATTACTGAAGTCCAATCAGATTGGAAGCGAACCCGATAGGAGGTAACATTTTTTGGTTTTTGCAGAAATGTCACTTAGTTTGATAAGTATATTGAAAGCTTTGGAACTGGAAGACTAAGGGTAAAAGCGACGTAGTTGTTCGATGTTCTAGGCATTGGCAATGGCTTTGCCGTCCTTAGTCTTGAGCTTGTAGGTGCTAGGTCGGAGTACTTCTGTGATGGTGTATGGTCCTTCCCATGGCGCTGAAAGCTTGTGCCAATTTTGTTGCTCTGGATGCGGCGAAGGACTAAATCGCCTATGCCGAAGGTGCGACCCCGCACGCATCGGCTATGGTACCATCACAGCGCCTGCTAGTATTTGGCTGAATGGAGCAGGGCGATGTCGCGCGCTTCGTCAAGCAGGTCCATGGCGTCTTCCAAAGATGCTTCATTTCCCTGCTCGTTGTAGGCCTTGACCCTCGGCACTCCGTAGTCGAGGTCAGTTGGGAGGATGGCTTCGGAGTCGTAGACCATGAAAACGGCGTGTAACCGGTTGCCTGGCTGCTGGACGTCCTTAGGCTCCAGAGTACCATAGGAAGCTCAGCGACCCACCATCTGCCAAACTTGTTCAAACGGTTGAAGATCCTAGGCTTGAGGCCCTGTAGGACCATGCCGTTTGCGCGCTCAACCTGCCCGTTCATGCGGGGGTGCGCTACGATGGCCCAGTCAACGCGGATGTTATGGTCATCGTAGAACTGGAGGAATTTCTTCCCCATGAACTGTGTGCCATTGTCGGTTATGATGGAGTTTGGGACTCTGAATCGGTGGATGATGTCCGTGAAGAACAACACGACCTACTCGGATTTGATCACGGTGATCACCCGAGCCTCTATCCACTTTGTGAACTTGTCCACGGCGACAAGTAAGTGCATGAAGCCCTCGGGCGCCCTCTTGAGGGTCCCTACTAGGTCGAGCCCCTAGACCACGAATGGCCACATGATGGGGATCGTCTGGAGCGCTTGGGCCAGCAGGTGAGTTTGCTGAGCATAGTACTGGCATCCTTTGCAGGTGCATACGACCTACTCGGTGTCGACCACCGCGGTTGGCCAGTAGAAACCTTGCCGGAATGCGTTTTCGACCAAGGCTCTAGGTGTGGCGTGATGTTCGTAGACCCCTCCATGGATGTCTTCCAGCAGGTCCTTCCCCTGCTCATTAGTGATGCAGCACTGTAGGATTCTGGTGAGGCTGCGCTTGTAGAGCTCCCCTTCGATGATGACGAAGGACTTGGCACAACACGTGAGCCATCGGGCCTCCATCTTGTCGGCAGGGAGCACCTCGTGGAGGAGGCAATCGAGATAAGGTGTTCTCCAGTCTGTTAGAGGGTCAAGGGTCGGTCAGCCCCCAAGCCTAGAACTAGCGGCTCATTGCCGGTCTGTTCTGGTTCCTCGTATTGGACCGAGGGCTTATGCAGGTCGCTAGCGAAGATGCCGATAGGGACTGGCTCTCGGCTTAATGCTATCTTTGCTAATGTGTTGGCTGCTTCGTTGATCCATCTTGGGATATGGTTGAGCTCGAGGCTGTCGAACTTGTCCTCCAACTATCGGACTTCATGATAATACGCAGCCATCTTGGCGTTGTGCCAGCTTGACTCCTTCATGACCTGGTCGATGACCAGTTGCGAGTTGCCTCGGACGTCAAGCCATTGGATGCCCAACTCAATGGTGATGCGCAAGCCATTGACGAGTGCCTCGTACTCAGCCACATTATTTGAAATCGGGAAGTGGATGCGAATTGCGTACCTCATGTGCACCCCGAGGGGGAAATGAAAACCAACTCGACCTCGGCGCCCTTCTTCATCAGTGATCCATTGAAGTACATCGTCTAGTACTCCTGATCGACGGCCGCCGGTGGCATCTGGGTCTCAGTCCATTCAGCCACAAAGTTAGCCAGTACCTGAGATTTGATGGCTGTTCGTGGAGCGTACATGACGCCCTGATCCATCAGCTCGAGTGCCCATTTTGTGATTCTCCCCGTGGCCTCTCAGTTCTGGATAACCTCACCGAGGGGGAAGGACGACACAATGGTCACCTAGTGTGAGTCAAAGTAGTGGTGCAGCTTCCTCCTGGTGATTAGGACAGCATAAAGGAGCTTCTGGATCTTGGGGTAGCGTGTCTTGGAGTTGGACAAGACTTCACTAACGAAGTACACAGGGCGTTGTACCTTGAGGGCGTGTCCCTCTTCTCCCCGCTCTACAACCAAGGCGGCACAGACCACCTGAGTCATAGCTGCGACATAGAGTAGGAGCGACTCTCCCTCAGCCGGCGGGACCAGAATCAGGGACTTCATCAGGAGCACTTTGAGTTTGTCAAGTGCCTCCTGAGCCTCAGGCGTCCACACGAATTGGTTGGTTTTCTTCAGGAGCCAGTAAAGGGGGAGCCCCCGCTCGCCGAGGCATCAAACAAAGAGACTAAGTGCTGTGAGGCACCCGATAATCTTCTGAACTCCCTTTAGGTTTGGAATCGGGCCCATCTTCGTAATGGCTGAGATTTTTACTGGGTTGGCTTTGATGCCACGCTCGGAGACAATGAATCCAAGCAGCATGCCCCTTGGGACCCCAAAGATGTATTTCTTGGGGTTGAGCTTGATGCCATTCTCCCAGAGCTTCCTGAAAGTCTGCTCTAGGTCAGCCACGAGTTGGTCGGTTCGCTTGGACTTGACTACGATGTCGTCCACATAAGCCTCAATGGTTCACCCGATGAGGTCTCCAAAGCATTTGCTCATGCAACGCTAGTACGTGGCCCCGGTGTTCTTGAGTCTGAACGGCATCGTAACATAGCAAAACGACCCAAACGGGGTGATGAAAGAAGTCACGAGCTGGTCAGACTCATTCATCGCAATCTGATGGTACCCAGAGTACGCGTCAATGAAGCATAGGGTTTCGCACCCCGAGGTCCTGTCGACTGCCTGATCTATGTGTTGTAAAGGAAACGAATCCTTCGGGCACGCCTTATTGAGGCTCATGTGGTCGACACATATCCTCCATTTCCCACTTTTGTTTTTTACAAGAACAAGATTGGACAACCACTCTGGGTGGTATACTTCCTTGATGAAACCGGCCGCCAAGAGCTTAGCGATTTCCTCACCGATGAGCCTCCGCTTTTCCTCGTTGAAGCGGCGTATGCGTTGTTTGATTGGCCTAGAACCCAGCTTGATCTTCAAGGCATGCTCGGTGACTTCCCTCAGAATTCCCGATATATCCGAGGGTTTCCATGCAAAGATGTCTCGATTGGCACGGAGGAAGTAGACGAGCGCGCCTTCCTACTTGGGGGAGAGGGCGGTGCCCATGCGCACCGTCTTGTCGGCGGAATTGTTAGGGTCGGCGAGGATCTCCCTAACGTTCTCTGTAGGCTCAAAGGATCCGACCGCTCGCTTCGTGTCGAGTGCTCCTTCGGTGATGTCCTTCCCGATGGCCGCGAGCTCCTCGGAAGTGAGGGTCGCCGAAGCAAACTCGTAGCTCTCGACCTCACACTCGTAGGCCCTCTAGAAAGAAGTGCCGATGGTGATGACACCGCGTGGGCCTGACATCTTGAGCTTGAGGTAGGTGTAGTTGGGGATGATCATGAACTTCGCGTAACATGGTTGCCCCAAAATGATGTGGTAGACCGGGGGGAACCCGACTACCTCAACGGTGAGGGTCTCTGTCCTATAGTTGGACGGATTCTTGAAGGTGATGGGCTGGTCAATCTGCCCGATCGGTATCGCCTGTTTTCCTGGCATGATGTCGTGGAAAGGTGCCCTGGTCGGCCGGATGCGTGCTCAGTCGATGCCCATGGCGTCGAGCGTCTCAGTGTACAAGATGTTGAGGCCGCTGCCTCCATATATCAGTACCTTGGTGAGCCATTTTGTGCCGACGATAGGGTCAACCACGAGCGGGTACCTGCTTGGGTGCGTGACGTTGTCCGGGTGGTCGGATCGGTCAAAGGTTATGGGAGACCCTAACCATTTGAGAAAAGCGGGCATGGCGGGCTCGGCTTCGTAGACCTCTCGATGCGTGAGCTTCTGTTGGCGCTTGGAGTCATATGCCTCTAGCCCACCGAAGATCATGAGGCAGCCATCCGGTGATGGAAAGTCGCTGTCCTTCTCTCCGGCGTCGTCGGCTTCTGCCTCAGGCTTCTTCTTCTGCTCCCATTTCTTGGAGCCATCGGTGAAGAAGTGCTTCATGAGGGAGCAGTCCTTGTACATGTATTTGACGGGTTAGGCGTGGTTCAGGCATGGCCCCTCGAGCAGCTTGTCAAAGTGATCGGGGGTGCCCTCGGCCGTCGTATGACTGGCTTTTCGCTCAGCGGCCGCCACGAGCGAGCCCCCGCGCCCTTTCTGGTTCTTCTTCTTATTGGAATGGTCAGAGGGGCCTTCATTGGTGTCCTTGTCCTGCTTTGCTTTGCCTCTAGAGAGATCGAAAATTGCTCCAACCGCCTCCTCACCGGAAGCGTGGCTGGTCGTGATGTCGAGGAGTTCCTTGGTAGTCCGTGGGCCCTTACGTCATAACTTGTGGACCAGAGACTCGCAGGTGCTCCCTGATAGGAAGGCTCCGATGATGTCAGCATCGGCGATGTTGGGGAGCTCGTTGCACTGCCGGAAGAAGCGTCGGATGTACTTGTGGAAAGTCTCTCCCAACTTCTATTGGCAGTTTTTTAAGTGCCAGGGGTTCCCAGGGCGCGCGTAGGTGCCCTAGAAGTTTCCCACGAAGATTTGTTTTAGGTCCGCCCAACTCTGAACGCAGTTGGGCAAAAGGTGCTCCAGCCATGTTCGCGCCGAGTCGGCCAGGAACAGGGGGAGATTGCGGATGACGAAGTCATCACTGACCGCACCACTGGCCCCGTAGGCAAGATGGTAATCCTCGAGCCACAGGCTGGGGTTTGTTTCCCCGGAGTATTTCGGGACGTTAGTCGGCGGGCGGTATCGGGGCGGGAGTGCCGCCTTGAGGATATGCCAACCGAAAGCCTAGGGCCCCATTGGCTTGGGGCTATGACTCGGGTCCTCCTCGCGGTCATATCGTTCGCCCATCGAGGGTGGACATGGCTAGCTCCCTCCCTTGCATCGTTGCGGGTACGGCGGCGGGCGTCGAGGGTGTCGCGCGCGTCACGGTTGTAGCCGAGGTGCTCCTACACCAGAACCGTGATGCGCAGCCTGCCGTCATGCAGTGCTTGGTGGACTGATGTGTCCCTGTCAGGCCGCACGGAGGGCGAGCGCTGGCTGGCGTCGAGCTCCCATCGCCGAGACAGCGAGCACTCAGCCTGCTGCACAGCCGCACGCTCGAGCAGCATTCGAACCTCACGGTGGGCCCATCGATCCTCGGGTATCGTGGGCTTCAGAAGCCCCCTGAGCAAGGCTGCTACAATAGTGATGTTCTAGCTTGCCCGGGCGAAGTGAGGGAGCACCTGATCGTTCTCAACGATCCTCTAGTTCACGTCACGGGCCATGGCGCATGCGCGTCCTCCGTCTGATGCTTCAACCTTCCGTAGTCGAAGTCGAGGAGCTGGTCACTTTTGGGGGCGCGGGCCTCCGGTGCGTGCAGTTGCAACTCCTCAAGCGCCTCAGCGATCGCGTCGAGACTGGTGGAGTGGAAGGGTTGAACGACGACGGGCGCCCGTGCCAGCTCTCCCTCCGCCGTGATGATGAAGTCTAGGTCCTCGAAGCGCACGTGTGCGCCCGGGACCTAGCTGATGCCGTGACTAGCCATCTGAGGCTTGATATTGATGTCGAAACACGCAAAAGGCCCCTACCTGGCGCATCAACTATCGGTGTTTTGAGTAAGCACCGGCTAGTAAATTTGTATATTGCGCGTCTAACCCGGATGGTGTGCTAGAAAGATACAAGGATTATACTGGTTCGGGCCGAATATCCCTACGTCCAGTTTTGGGCTACTCGTGTTATCGGCATTGAGTTTGTAGTAGGGGTTACAAACAGGCGAGAGAGGGAGGAGCTCCCAAGTCTCTGGTGTGATGCGATGTGTTTGTTCGATCAATCGATGTGCGATGAGTCGATCTCCCCTTTGTGGGACGCCCTGCTTTCCCTTTTATAGGTCAAGGGAAAGCAGGGGTTATAACCGAAGGGAAGAGGAAAAAAGAAAGAGCAATAAGGCTCCTAGAGGTGCACCGTCCTCCTCTTCGCGTGGGTCCCGGTGACCCTGTAGATCGTGGTGGCAGCGGCGTCGTACCGGGGTCCTGTTGGCCGCTACAGCTTACGAGCGGGCGTCGCGCGCCATCCTTGTCTTCCGTCCCGTTCGAGCGGACGGAATGGTCAGAGGGCCCCCTTATAGAAGCCATGCGGAGGGCTAGCGGTACAGTGCCAATCAACTGATGCTGGTTGACTGACGTTGGACGGTGGTCAAGCAGGGAGTTGGCAGTACAGTGCTGCCCTGTTGACGCGATGGGCGACGTGAGTTTCCTAGAATGACCCGACGCGACCGCCAGTCGCATCAGGACACGTCCGAGATGTGCTCCCGGGCGTGCGCTTCCATGCCGTAGTGGTTGAAGCAGTTCGAGCCATACACTGGGACCACTACTTTGGTCCAGTAGCAGATCCGATCCCCAAGGATCGGGCGAGACGGAAATCTCTCCCTAGGAGCCGGGCGAGACGGAATCCGACCCCCAGGGGTCGGACGAGGCGGGGCCCTCCCCGCGGGACCGGACGAGGCGTGTCCCGGCCCCTGGGGGTCGGGCGATGCGGAAACCTCGTCCTCGGCGTCGGACGAGGCGTGGCCTGGCCCCTGGGGGTCGGACGAGGCGGAAACCTCGTCCTCGGCGTCGGATGAGGCGTGGCCCGGCCTTTGGGGGTCGGACGAGGCGGAAACTTCGCCCTCGGAGTCGGACGAGGCCGTAGTTGCGTCTTTAACTATCGGATGAGGCAACATGACGCTCTTTAATCCTTTGGCTCGGATACCCGGTATAGACATCCGACAATACCAAAATAGCCACATGGCATGCGTGCAGAGAAATTAAAAGGGGAAACAAACGCATGCAGCAGGTCGGCGACTGGGTTATATCTGCACGCATCATGTGTTTTGCTTAAAGTTGAAGACACCTGTAGCTAGCTAGCTAGATAGAGGATATATTGGCAGTGATGGATATGACGGTTCCTTATTTTCCGGAGAACGAAAGAACACATGACATTACCTACACCTACCGACGAGGGCTACAGGATGAGTAGAGAGAAAGCTGGAGCAACATGCATGCTACCTGGATTTGTTTCAAGCACATGCTGCTGCAAAAGTTAGCACCTGCATGGATGTT